>AYEL01087791.1:0-23875 GCA_000484575.1 Olivierus martensii
TATCGGACTTACGCCGACATCACTGCTCCCGGACGGGCTATACCTAGCCACGGGCCCTCTATGGCAAATCCGGGCATACAGACTTGGCTCAAGTCAGATAACAAATCTTAATCTTCAATCATCTAGGGGATTTACGCGATTCCAATGATTCTATACTAGCCAAACTTCCCCCGCTGGGGGAAGTTTGGCTAGTATAGAGTCCAGTATGCCCAGATTTGCCATAGAGGGCCCGTGGCTAGGTATAGCCCGTCCGGGAGCAGTGATGTCGTCCCGAATTTCTGCGTAACATCTTTTTTTCTCACTCTACAGTGTACATCTTTTAGCAGTTCCACTTTTTCCATGACACTCAATGCTTTCTCTTTGACATGGTAAACGTTTTAGTAGAGCTGAACAAAGACTAACTAAAATCTCTTGGTTCGGTTTTGGTTTTAAGCCAATTAACACAAGTAACATACGAAACTGAAACAAGCCCTAGAACTTTACACTAACCCCCTCTACAGTCCAAATTGACACATCCATTTTGTTTATTTGGGTTTCTAGCCAGACCCAATCTAGACTCCTTACCTTATTCTTTTCCCTCGCCTCTGAAATAAAAAATTTCGATATATAGAAACAAATTTCAATGGAAATTTCACGGGACTAACAAAAATCTTTGATATACAGAGAATTTCGATATATAGAAGTTAGATATATGGAGGTCCGACTCTATTTGATACAAAATAAACTGAAATCTTTGTAAACAAAAAAAAGCAAGTGAAACTGTGTTTGTTACTCATCTCTAATAACAATTAACCAGTCATTTTTTGCTTTATCATATTCTTCTAGTTAAATTTCTGAGCAAGCTAAATTCTAGCATTTATATATGAATAATATATGAATAAAACTAGCTAAAATTTTATATTATAGCTTTATCTAGTTGTAATAGTTTTTTTATTGGCCAGGTTGGCCATGTGGAAATGCTTTAGCTTTTAACCCAGTAATATAGAATCAAATCTGTTCCACACTTTAAAAAAATTTTCTGAGGAGTCTGGACCTATTATCTTGTCTTCTACAGTCTAGTTGGCTCCAGCTTGGTTTGGACAGCTTGCCACCTAGTAATTAGCTAATGATAGGAAGCACTGCTAAAAAATTCATTTTTGTTTATTTTTGCTACAAACTTCTGTATTTGAATGTACTATATTATGTATTCCAATTTTTTAATCTAATATATTCTTTATTTTTATCTATAAAAAGTATTTCAGGAATGAAATGTATCTTTTTCATGTTGTTAAGAATAAACACTATTCATTCAGCATTACTGTATTGCAGTTTTTTTAATTTATTGAATAATTGAGTTTTAATAGTTGAGGAACTTAACTTCCATTTATAGTATTGGAATTGTGTCATCAAATTAAG
This sequence comes from Olivierus martensii, assembly GCA_000484575.1. Classification (NCBI taxonomy): domain Eukaryota; kingdom Metazoa; phylum Arthropoda; class Arachnida; order Scorpiones; family Buthidae; genus Olivierus; species Olivierus martensii. Next base: position 1,396 of record AYEL01087791.1, read on the forward strand.
ATGGATTCAAATTGTAAACAATTAATTCATTAAGTTAAAAACTTTTCAAAGAATTAATTGATGATAAATATCTTTTCTTATAGACTACAAGTTTTACTAAAATATTCATACTGTCAGCTACCATAAAAAACATTATAAATAAGAGCTGATAAGGTGCTCTATGTTGGATAGGAAATAATAAAATTTTTCTAAAGAATAATTATTTTATAAAAAAAATTTGGTTATTCTATTAGACCATAATTAGCAAAAATATAAATAAAAAATAGCTGTTCTAATGTGATGTGCATCATTATTAAAATATCAGTTATTGAGCCAGAAAGAAAATATATATTTGACAGTCACAGTTGTTTCTTTTATATATATAAAATTTTTATATTCTATATTTTTTCTATTCATATTTATACTAAAAACAAAAATAATGATTTAGTACTTTCTAACATTTTATATAAACAGTACAAAACTAATAATTGATTAATTTTACTTATAGAGAAGTGAAATTTGATAAATTATAAAATACAAAACATATCAGTGGCTAATGGAGTAAGAATTTATGAACACACACACCTACACACACAAACATATATATACAGGGTGGGTAAAAAGTATGGAAACAGCTTAATATTTTGAAAACTGTTTATCGGAATTTTTTGAAATTTGGCATGCTGTTAGGTATGCTTATATCCTACACTCTGTAAAATAAGTAGAAGGACACAAGAAAAATTTTCACAAAACGTAAAAGATCCCTTAAAACCTATGGTAAATCGATGATCGGTTAACGAACAATTCGGATAACGAATATTGTCTAGGAACGGATTATGTTCGTTAACCGATCACCCACTGTACTAGTATTCACGAGGATTATGTTCGTTAACTAATCACCCACTGTGTGTGTGTGTGTGTGTGTGTGTGTGTGTGTGTGTGTGTGTGTGGTTCTTATTAATGTGTAGAGACATAATTGTCATCAATATGTCTTTGGAATAGTAATAAAGTTGAATTAGAAAATTTTTAATAATAATTTTTGGTTGTCATAAATGTGAATCATCATAAGTTGAGGACTACCTGTATAGGTAAATTAAAATGATGTTAGAAATTTCAAAGGGATGTGATTGACAGAACCAATATTTTGCATTTTATGTATATAGGCCTAATTAAACACACTAGTTATTCTACCAAATAAAAAAAAAACAATATTTGAATATTTTGATAAATTCCCTCTTATTCGGTCTCACTTTAATTGGCCACATTTTCATCAAGTTATGAGCAGAAATAAAAACAATAAAAGTATAAATTATTTAGAAAAAAAGAAAGTGCTTGAAATTATGATAAAAGGTATTGAATAACAAAATTCATCTGCTACTAATATAATTCCTGTCAAAAATTAGCATGATTTTGTGAGTTTGCTTTAAAAAATGAATGTAAATCATTATAGTTAGTTAGTAGAACAGGGAGAAGCCTACCCAGCCCAAGCACCACGACCAACAATGGTCTATTGTGCATCCCCAATCGGATCATCCCAGGAGAAGACCTGTCCTTAAAACAAAGGACAGTATTCTCCTTAATGGGACAGTAGCAAGATCCTCAGGGACAGGAAAATACACCCCCAAGAGATCACGCCTAAGCCACGAAAGAGCCACACATTCACACAACCAAAGAGATCACGCCTAAGCCACGAAAGGGCCACACATTCACATAAAATGAAGATCACGCCTAAGCCACGAAAGGGCCACACATTCACATAAAATGTGACGTACTGATCTCATCTACACATGGGACTATTAGCAAGCCCAATCAAGTGAAGATGTCTCCTAAGACTACACATGGGGCTATCAGCAAGCCCAATCAAGTGAAGATGTCTTCCAAATACACATTGGACTATCAACAAGCCCAATCAAGTGAAGATGTCTCCTAAATGACAGTGCCCTGTCCTGTTACAATTCTAACTTTGTATTTATTCAGGGAAAGCAACTCTTTAGTCCACTGAACAGAGCATCCTAAAATGAGAGCCTTTGCATGCCTAAGACCAGAAGTAGTCCTCCAGAAGATGAGATGCTGGGCCGCCAACCAGTTCCTGACAATCTGTCCGAAAACGCCCAAACCAATGCCCAGAACAGGCTCAGGTCCAAGGAAGGGGCGAGAAGCCTCTTCCCTGGCGAGCCTAATAGCAATCTCATTACCTGCAATCCCTTTGTGCCCCGGCACCCAAACCAGTTTCACCCTGTTCTTGGTGGCCAGTTCCTCAATGAGAAGACGGCATTACCAAACTAGTTTTGAAACAAATCAGGAACTATCAAGTGCTTTAAGGGCAGCCTGACTATCAGATAGGATAAAAATATGCTTCCCAGCATACTCCCTGTCAAGATTTATTCTAACACATACAGAAATAGTGAAAGTTTTTGCCTGAAAAACAGTGGCAAACCGTCCGAGGGAGTAGGAAAAATACATCCGCATCCCTTCGCAGTAAACCCGCGCCCCAACACCAGTAGCAGTTTTAGAACCATCCATAAACCAGACCAAACCACCCTTGATGCTGCACCCAAATTCCCCTCCCCAGCCCTCCAAACTGGGAAAAACTACAGTGAAGCACCGGAGGAAGTTAAATCTAGGTACCATGTGATCTTTAACCATCCCAAGAATGTTGCAGTGTAACCTGTCCCCCTCAAAGAACAAATGCTCCACCTTATGGGTCCAAGAAATCCCTCGACCCGAAGAATGAAGCCTATAATAGCCCTCCCGGGCACTCTCCTCAACAAATAAATGCAGAGGAGGGATGCACAGGAGAACCTCGAGAGCGGCAGTAGGAGCAGTCTTCATAGCTCCAGTAATGCCCAAACAGGCCAGCCTTTGAATCTTCCCAAGTTCAGCCTGACAAGTTTTAAGTAAAACCCTTCGCCACCAGACAATGGCAGCATAAGTAAGAATTGGTCTCACCACCATGGTGTAAATCCAAAACGACAGCCGTGGCATAAGACCCCAAGTCTTACCCAAAATCATTACAGTAAATGAAGATGTAAAATTATCAATAAATCAAATAAAAATACAGTGAAACCCCGCTCGTGCGTTCCCGTATCGTACGACTTTCCCGCTTTAAACGTCTATTTTCGGAAGTCCGAGCATTTTCCTATACATGCAATGTAAAACTTTCCCTCTTCCTACGTTTTAATTATATAACTTTTTTATTATGACGTCATCAGAGTTCCCGTTTCGTGCGTTTTCCCGGCTCGTTCGACTTTTCGGACCGGTCCCTGAAAAGTTTCAAAATCGGGGTTTCACTGTATATAATGTCAAGATGTATGGCATCATCTGATCAATAATGTATAAAAGGAGATTTATCACCTCCCTTCTGCTTTTTACTTTAAGTATTACTCACTGTTTATAAGGATGAGCATTATATCATTGTTTTTGAGATTTAACAGAGTATATATTTATTATAAATTAAATAGAAATATATATAATATACTATATACAGGTAATCTCCAACATATATAGGATTATTTTTAGATATTGAGTGATGTGGGATTCAGAACTGAATCCAGATCTTCCAAGATAGTAAGTGACTGTTTTACCACTTGACTTATATGCTTATTTTTTAATATAACTATTTCTAATGTTAAATCATTGTGGCACAGTAATATTGTATAACATATGCTCTTACATAGATATGTATGATCCATCTACATAAAGTCACATCTGTATATATGCTGAAGCATACATACAGCTATGATCCACCTATAAAGCCCTTTATATGTGGATTATAGCTGTATAAATTACTCTTTATAGCATTTATGGGTATATAAATTACCTATAAATGGTATTATTCTTAGTTTTTAGATTAACCACCTTTATTTATCCATATCATTTATCGAATTTGGTTAACAGGGAATCTACTGTAATTTCAAAGCAGAGGTACACAGTAAGACCCTGTTTAACGCAAGGGATATGTTCCAAGAAAACTCAAGTGCTAAACAAAACAGTGTTAAATGAGGTCATCTTAACAAATAATGGGAATAGGTGAAACAGGACAGTGAATAAAAAATATATAAAACTTATGTACCTTTTTTTATTTTGTAACATGTATTATTACTATTGTATTAATTATAGACATTTTTTTATTGCTAATATCGATTTTTAGTCATACATCATTCATGAAAATCAAAAATATTCAAATAAATAATTTGTTTGTGATGAGGAAAATTCTTTCTCATTTGATACTTTTTGTTTTTTCATTAAGAATCATCTAACGAAAAATCGTTTGCTTTTTCCTCTTTCGTTCAGCAAGCAATTGTTGTTAGCAAGACGTGGCATCCATGACACTTCGCCTTGCCTTTGAACTTCTCTCAAAATTTGGATCATTTTGTATAAACTGATCCATAATTTCCATATAGTAGCTAAACTGTAAAATGACGTTGATGAACGATCATAAATGTGAACTGTAACCACAGAAAACTTTCATATGTACTGCACTGAACTGATATCAAATGCATTGCAAGATGGCATACGAGTATCAAAGCAACAAATTAGTGTGATTTCAGGTTTGTGTAAGTATAACGGTTTGAAAAACTGTGTCTCAGTGAATCAATAAAAAATATAGAATTTGGAAAAACTGTGCTATATTGAAACAACGTTAAGCGGGGTCTTACTGTATTATATTATCCCTTAAATAAAATGACCAGACGTCCCGGATTTGAGTTTCTCCTGCAATGAAAACTGTCCTGGATTTTTTTGTATCAACAGATGATGCCACTTTTCATCTGGGAGAATACTAAGTGGCTGGGCAAAACAAGCCTGGCCATTTAGTATTCTCCCAGATGGACAGTGCCCACCTCTACAGAGGGGTCAGTTGGATTATGGAGAATTGGGATTGATGAACCGGGCCCAGACCCCATGGTAAATATTTTCAAGGGGTGGGACCCGAGACTCAAACCTAGATCCTCCAGAGTGAAAAGCTGAAGCATTTCTATGAGGCCAATCTGGCCGACTAGTGTCCTGGATTGGATATGTAACCTTTTTAACATTTTTGCAATTACACAAAGTTGCTGTTTCCTCTACTTCATACTAGATGAGGCTATTGTTATTAACTGGCAACAAATGTTTCTACTTGTATGTGAAAATTATTGAAGATGATAAAAATACTAATTATGGAGGTTGTTACAGAAGTAGTCGATTTAAAATTCAAATTAAAAGAAAGAATGGATATGTAGTCTCTACCACTTATTGTATGCCACCGATGCAAAGTATTGATAGATAGAAATATTTAATCACTTTGATATAAACAACATACCATTCAGGAATATTATATTATAACCTGTTGAGACCTGTCAATACTTATTGAGATCTGTCAATGTGCACAGCTGCAAACTGATTCTGGTGTGGCTTGTCCGGTGCTGCATATACAAGGCATGACTTTGAAATGATTGTTTGTTGTTTTAAACTTTATTTTTTGCTAATCTAAACAAAACTTTTTGAAATTTAATAACCGTATATTGTAGATTATATTTATTATTATCGAATACAGATTAAAAAATTTTTTCCAATTGATTATTAATACTATTTTTTAAGTTTTAAAAGTGGATGTAGCTCATTAATTAAAACTTCAACCAATCCTTCCCGGCAAATTTCTTTTCCATCTACTAAGCTCAATACTGTTTATTATTGGTAGAAAAAGTATATTCTGAACCCAATAAGGATAAAAAATCTAATATTATAGCTGCTATTGTGAACGGAGTATCGTTCTTACTTTATGAGTTTTTTTCTTGAAAAAAGGTCAAATATTTTGCAAACTCAAACAAAAAAACTACTAAAATGTCGAGCAAACATATAAATTAATGTAAATAATTGATTAAAAATTATATCTAATATAAATCTCAGCATTTTTTAGAAGAGAATTCACAATGAAAATTTGCTAACGAAACTAGGATGTGTTACTAATTTACTAAATTAATGAAATTTTATCAAATTATGGAAGGAAATATATCATTCTTGGCTTATTTTATTCAGGAAGAACATCGCTATTATACAGATATAAAAATTTCCCTGAGTGGATGCATAAAAAAATTGCAAACAAAATTATTCAAAATTTGTATAATATATGCAATGAATACTTCTTTAAAAAATAAAAAAATAATTGTATTGCAAGAAAGAGATGTAGAAAATTCATAAATAGTAAAAATTTCAGATTTCTACAATGAAAACTAAGCACAATATGACAATTTATAAATTTCTGAATATTGTTAGGCTTAACTCCAGAAAATTGCTGGTCTGCTGCTATACATAGTTGGCATTTTGATGGTCTTCATGGGTTAAGAAAATAATTTAATTTACATTTTGCTTGCCAAGCATCAATGGTGCAATGGAAACTTTTTTCAGTGATGAATAAGTTTTAGATTTCAGAAAAAATGCAGCTGAGTGCAGAAATATTGAAAGCAATATTGTAAATTAAGTGCAATTTTTCCAATTCTTGTGAAGAATTTTATAAAAATATTTCAAGTAATGAAGATTTATTAAAAATTTCACTCTGTAAAAAAATACATATAAATAATGTAATTATTTATTTAATATTATTCATTATATTGATAGTTGTATCTATACTAGACCCTCCAAGTGTCATGCGATTCATGGGATAGTTCCACATTTTTGAAGAATCCTGTCGTCTCGCTCGTGTCAGTCAAATGTTATGCATTTAGGCCATTTTTTTTTTGTTATTGCCGATAAATTTCATAAAATATTTAGTAAATATTATTACTTATACAGTTTAACATTGATGTCAGTAGGTAGTATATGATGAATTTATTGACTATAAAATCAAGACACTTCTGCACAATATTGAAATGAGCATCAAATGTGATTCTGGAACAATAGATGTACTAAAGATGGATTTGTTATGGTTCTCACTTTCAAAACAATTGAAGCCATCTGGGAATCTACAATTCAAAAATCTCAGTAATATTGCTATGTTAGTATTGACACTATCCCATTCAAATGCTGATTCAGAAAGGGTTTTTTTCTGTCGTTAAAAGAATCAAGGCAAACAGCCGGAGCACACTGAACAATGAGACACTATCAAACCTAATGTGCACAAAGATAAATAAATTTTCTAAAGAAGCATGTTTTAACATGCAGATTAGCAATACTGTACTAACAAATTGTAAATCAGCTATGTGGATATATAATAAAGCACATACAAATTCGAAAGATTCGTGGTACATAGATTATACATCAAAAAATGAAAAATAAATGATTTTTTGTCCAGCAAATGAAGTGTGAGACCTTGGGGGGTCTGCTATACTGTATAGTTATTTTTGATATTTTTTGTATTGAGATTTATTTTCTGCATAGTTAATTTTTTATGAAAAGAAGAATGTTTTTAATTTTTTTAATAAATGCATAAAAAGATAGATCCAAGATATTCTAAAGATTTATAACTAAATAAACTAAAAAAATAGTATCCTCACAAACCTGTTAAGCATTTCTTTTTAATTTTTATTTAGACATGTCCAGCTTTCCAAAATAAAACATCTGAACACTTTACTCTTATGAAAACTATTGTAAGTAGTTTTTCCAAAAAAATTAAAATTTTGTCATGCTTCTTGGCCTTTATTGCTATTTGAGATGGTAAAAGTTGTTAGTTTCACATTCAATAGTTGTATTCTTGAAGCAAATTCTCTTGAAAAATTGTTAATGTTTTTTATTATGCCAACTGTATTTGCAAATACTAGGTATCATGATTGCTTTGTTTAAAGCTAAATTTGGCTTATGATGACACAATGTGTGTAAATAGTGAGAAGTTGTATTTTCAAAATTTTTCCTTGTACTCTTCTCAATGGTCCACTCTTGTCCATAGAGGAATGCAATATCCAAATTTGCTCTTTCCAAAAAGTCAATTATAGTATCGCTTAAAACTTTACCAGATAAGTTCATAACTTTAGTAAATCCAAGAAAACTTTCTTCTATAGTGAATTTTTCTATATAATACTGAATGAAAGCTGTTTGAAAATGCTAACATTGGTCATTTTATCAACCAAAATACTATAAAATTTCAAAATTTTAACTTTTTTTTAACAATTTTAATTTGAATAATCTCTTTGCAGCATTTAAGTAACTCATTTTCTGTTATTTTATCAATAAAAACAGCAATTTTCAAAAGTTTTCAAGGATTTTGTCACCAGTATTAATAGGAAATCTTAATAATGTCTTGAAATTTCTCATTTTCAACTTATCATCATTGTCTTTATCTATGAAAACAAACCCATTATCTCTGACAGCTCAAAGTGATATTTGGAGAATGCAAAATATTATAATCTTAATGATTAGTATTAATTTTTGTCTATTTCTTTCTATTCTTTGTTTGTCAGCACTATTTATTTTATTGCTTAAAGACTTAATGTTTTTCTTTTCATGATTCCAATAAACAGGGCCACAGTTACGCACAGGCCGAGCAGGCCCCTGCCTGTAGCACCAAATTGACAAAGGCGGCAAAATGATGATTTTCATTTATTTTATTATTTTCTATTTTCATTTCATTTACTTTAATTATACATTATCACGGCATCTAGAGCAACCAATAAAAATAAAATGACATATGAAGAAGAGGCACTTTTTTGAATAAGACACGTGAATCGAGAGTGGAGTGACATCTTTTGTGGCACCATTTGTCGTCCGCAGCACTCATCTATAGTATGTTCATACCTGTTAGATGTCAGATGTCCCCATGTAAAGCCAAATGTTATGTATTTCAATACGTGTAGGTGTAATGGTCCAAAATAGACTGCACTTTTTTAGACAAAATAAATATTTTTGCCACTTCGAAAATTTAAGTTGTTTTTTGTGTCTCTGATGAGAAACAATTCTTCTTAACGTCCTATACTTTATTTCACGTAAGAAAATAGCAGATGGCGCTTGAGAGCCGAGCGTTTTTACATGCATTAAATACATAATTTAAATTCATGAAACCAAAATTTATCAATACTAAATATTTTTATCTGTAAAAATGTACAATACCTGAATATTAAAAATTACAAAATTGAAATCAAAAACATGGTTAAATATAATTTAATTTTATCAATTTTATTTCATAACTGACAAACTGATAGGTGATATTTTTTTTGCAAATGGCAGAATTTATGATCCATTGAAATAAAACTAACTGCTTAACTTTGTAACTATAGTTCACAGTAAATACAGCACTTGAAGCAGTATAAAATATAAAGTTTTTATTACACCAACAATTTGAACTATAGGCAGAATTTATAACCGTATCTAAACCAATGCTATTTTCTTACATGAAATGAAGTATAGTAAGGATGCCAAAAAAAAAAACAAAAATCGCCTGTAGCGCCGAAATGTCTAGCAGCAGCCTTGCCAATAAAATTCTGAGATCTCACTACATTGTTCATATGTTATTCATTTTTCCCATGAACTTTGAAATCATTCTTAGCATTTTTATAGATGATAAAGGTTTTATCATCAATTCTTTCAGTTTCACATGATTACAACATCCCTCATTTTCAAAATAACATACAAATTCTGTAAAAACAGCTGTCAAATATGACTATAAGACAGCTAAGCAAATTCTTTTATCCATTTTGAATGATCTATTTTTACTTCCCTGAGCAACCGGAAGGAACTTTGTAATTTTCAGTTTGACACCATGGATCATGCAGTACATTATAATATTCTTCATCAATTGTTTTTTGTCTAAAACCAAAAACCAATATCTCTAACATATTGAATTTTGTTAAAGTTGAAGATATCACTTGTCTAAAATGTTTTATGATGGAAAAATTGTTTTCAGAAAAAGGAGACAATTGTTCAAAATCACAAGAAGATATTTCATCACTGCTCTAATAACATGTAATTGGGTCAGAGACCCATAGAAATCTATTTTTCAGATCCTTTTAGTGCCAAGTTCTTTTTCATGTAAGACATGTCCTATATATCTAATGACTTAAATAAGTGACATCCCTTATGACTGATGTGGATTCTGGAGGTAAGAATGCCACTATGTAGTTGTATTTGGTATTTGAATCTATGACTGGCTTAGGGACTCCTAGTTCGAACGTGCTTTCACACATCACGAACCATAATACTGGATCTGCGAAATTATAAGTCGGAATCTTAACTGCTCCCATTTTGGCCATGGTGACAGAACCACAAGTTTGTAACTTCACCGTATTGTTTGTAATATCGTGCAAAATAGAAAAGCAAAAATATCCAAAAAAATAATTGCCTTATTTGATCACATTCGGCTCACCAATTGTGGTGTTGTATGATTTAAAGGAATAGAAATCTGACTTGTCTTGATGATAACGAATTGAATTTATTGAAACGTACGACCAGGAAGTGTGACTAGTGACATTCGTCTGGCGGACAAGAGAGAGAGCTTGAAACTCACGCCACACTATATAAAGCCCCCAGGTCACACCACCTGACGGTCGTTGAGGTATACATTTAATCTCACTACATACTATAATAAAATTGTTTGTAATAGATATTATCTAATTAACCTATTACTTGCCATTTGACTTTGAATTTCAAGCTACAAAGTGCCAAGTGATCTTGGAGTTTGTCTTATAAGGCAATAAATTTGCTAATCATTGTGGTTTTGTTTATTAATTAAAAATTTTCAAATTTTCACAAAATACTGTCTTAAATTTATGTAATTCTCAAAAATCATCCTGCTAAATTATTGACAAAAATAAATCCAATTTTCTGGAAGTTCAAAAATTCATTAATTATAAATTTTATTATGGTAATTATTTTAATAAAACTAATAGACACAAAACAGTTTGCTTATTTAAATCATTCAATCATTATTGGTTAGATTTAGCATTTTCTAATAAAGGAACAAAATACCATCATTTTTCAAATTTATATACAGATAAAAAATATATTAGAAATTTATATATCTGGAATAATGTGTAATCATTGTTTTATAAAATTAAATAGTGTTATTTAGTTGCAAAACTTTTAGAAAAATGCATTAAGACAGTGGTTCCAAACTTTGTGTCTGCACCTCTTTTTTTCATAAAAAATTGGTATGCCCCTCATTTTCATAAAAGTCTAATTTTATAAATACTTTCTACTTACAATTTAATACTACAAAACAATATACCATATTTTGTTAAATAAAGTTCTTATATATCAATATAAAAAATATACATTTATTATGATGTAATAATTTTTAATACAATTAAACAAATATTACAAAAAAAAAACAAAAATTAGAATACATATTTAATACAACATAATACTTAATGCAATAAGTGAGCTTGTTTTTCAGCACAAACTGTCTCAAATCAGGGTGTCATTAAAGATATCACTATTCGCAATTCTTTTGCAATCACTAAATGACATTAATATTTTGTCATTAAACAAAAATACCAATTAATTCTCTGCCTAGAGAAGATACACAATACAAATCCTGCCTTGGTGCTTGTTTGTTTGTATTTTGTCATTAAAATAGTTACAACAGAAAGTTTCTGGGTACATGGATATAGGTATTGTATTTATAACCCTTTTGCTGATTAATTTTTTTTGACACTAATTTGAATCTATTTTTTTGTTTGTTGTCTCAAATATATGATATTTTTGTTAATTCTTACCCCCTTGCAATAGACTAACACCCCACAGTTTGGAAAACCCTGCATTATGGATACTCATATTATCAGTATATATCAAATGCTGGATTCAATACTAGACCCTTTTGTGAAAGCAGAAGTCAAATTTACTCTATATATCAAAATCAATGGCATACACAGTAAATTTGATATATCTGATACAATCAGTTAAGAAAATAAGCAAGAAAACTATTGATTTAAGCAAATTATAGTGAATAGCTGATCAATGATCAAACTGTTTTTTGCAAAAGCAAAAATTTTTCTTTGCAAAACAAAAAAGTGATATACAGGTAGGCTTCGATTAGCGCGAATAATTGGTTCCACGAATTTTTCGCGCTAATGTAAGCTATCCTAGATTTCCTTAGTTCACCTGAAGATGACTTTATAATCAAATCTTTTGTTGCGAAAATATTTTTCTGTGTAAACACAAGTTGTTTTCTGTTCTCCTCAATCAAATATGATCGATTTACAGGAGCTAAAATTAGATAGTCATGTGTTATCTGATTCTGGTGTCACGCGTGTATTTCTAATGGCGTGTAATATTGTACCATAATGTAACTTTAGATAGCGATAAATAAGAATAATTTCTAAAAGATACATTGTGAGTAGTACTTTTTTTTCCCATTTTAGGTATTACTGGGTTCTAGGAACCAATTTCCCGATTTCCCGAGAAAAGTTTGTCGGGATTCGGGAATGGGAAAACAAAAAAATTTCCCGGGAATGGGCCGGAAGGAATTCTCGCCCGGAAACTCTAATACTAATCACTATCTGTTGTTCTATTTTAGGTATTACTGGGTTCTAGGAACCAATTTTCCCGATTTCCCGAGAAAAGTTTGTCGGGATTCGGAAATGGGAAAACAAAAAAATTTCCAGGGAATGGGCCGGAAGGAATTCTCGCCCGGAAACTCTAATACTAATCACTATCTGTTGTTCCAGCTTAAAGACAAGTTTCTACTTGTATGAGTTGGATTTTCATACAGTACATAAGTATAAATATTAAAATATCTTGTTACATTACTTCAATCAATCAAAATATGCATTATAAATTTTTTATGAAATTGTAATTGTAAGTATTTTAAGAAATTGGCTATCAGTTTTCTTCAAAGTTTTAAAAATGATTTAACTTCTTGATATGTATTTATCTTAAAGCAAAATTTTCTACTATCCAAGTAATTTCAACATTTTCAGCCTGAAAAGAATATAGAGAAAGAATTGCATTGGTTACAGTTTTAAAATTCAAATTAAAATTTTATGAGTAGGCGTTGTTACACAAAATTAATTTAATATAAGATGGCCTCATTAAAATTAGATTTAAACAAATTTCTACTTTATTTACAATAGATTAAAAAGTCAACCACAAAGCTCATCCTAAATTGACATATATCTTCTGTAACAAGTAGCTAGAAAAGAGATGTTGTCTTCATTAAATACTTTCAATATTTTTTTTGCTTTTGTATTAAAGAAACTAACTGCTCTTATTTCACAAGGGGAGACCACAACCTCTGTCTCACTGATTTTGTACACTTAACTCATTAAGACACATTAATTTTTTATTCTCTTGCACTTTTATGGATATTGAAAGGTATTCCAAAAACCTTCTTTTTGGTCATTTTTGCTATAGCAATTATAATTATTTTAGCCTATTAAAAGCAGTCTGTGTTGATTTTAAATGCTTTTTGTAAGATTCATTTATGTACTACCTGCTTATACTCAGATCAACTCAAGTTCAAATAAAGCACTACTTAGCAGTGAAGAAAATTTCATAACGAGTTTTTATTTTAATCAAGAACTTAATGTTTTCGGCCTTCAACCTGATGATGGCCGTCATGAAGGCCGAAAACGTTAGTTCTTGATTAAAATAAAAACTCGTTATGAAATTTTCTCCACTGCTAAGTAGTGCTTTATTTGAACTTGAGCTTTTTGTAAATGTATAATTTATAACTTTATATTATTTATAGGTTCCCTACTTAGAAACATATTATAGAGTTAATATTATTCAGGGACATGAGTTGATCTTGTATATGTTCAGATTTTGTATCAGTATTACCCTCCATAATTTTCTACAATGTTTATTAAATTCTTGTCTAAAGATTGTTAGGAAGGCAAAGTTGTTCCTATGAATAAAGCCTTCAGTTGTATAAATGAGTTTTAAAAAAGTTGTGCTAAATCATAAGTTCTGTGGTTAGATAAAATGATATTTATGAATATATTATGTTTGTTATCTAGTATTTTTGTCAAATATATAAAATATTTTAAAGCACTGGATTAATGATCTTTTCATTAATTTTATTATAATTTATAAAAGCAAAAAGTCGTAAATATTGGTATTTTCATATTGAAATTAAAAAAAAAAAACATAAAGCGACATACTTTAAAATATTTTTGAAAATTTATAATCATACATCTCATATAAAATACTGAATAATTTTGTGAAATTAAAATACAATTTCTTATTATATTATTGAAATTAATGTACAGTTCGTTCCAAAAAGTTTGTCACCTACTTTGCAAGGGCTGAGCTTACCGGAAGTTGATCGGTTATAAAGTCTGACAGATCGAACCTGCATAGTGGAAGCTAAAAATGGACGCGTTCGTTCTGACTAAGAATAGGGGTGAGGTATATGAATGAGATGGGTCAATTTTACAGCGTTCTGAACTGAAAAGACTAATCGCTCATTATTTCAAGCCAGGAAGACTTTCTAGTTATGAATTGAGTAAATAGATCTCTGTAATATCATTTTTTAAATTTTTAATTATGCTTTGTTAAATTGAAAATTTGTAAACAGGGTTCATAAATCAAGGAATATCTGTAATATATTACTCCAAAAATTTAACACAGATAGTAGTAATGCCAATATTGTTAAAAAAAATACAATAATGATATACAACAAACTACTTTCCTGAACAAATATTAATAGATATAACCTGTCCAGTGCAACTGGCTATGAATACAGTCATTCTCCAACTTAAATAAGGCTATGTTTTTGTAACTTTATGCAAGTGAAATTTTAAATAAGTCAGAAAAATAATTTTTTGAAAATTCTGGTTTAAAAACTCCTGGGACAAGGTGATTACAATGATTACATCTATACAATATTATGTGCCATATTATTCCCTGACTGAAAATGAGACAATGCCATATAGAACAATATCATACCAGTAATATGATAGCTAAGATCAACAAAGAAAACATAAAAGCATAAATAAATCAAATAATACTAAGTTTTAATAATGTAAATGAACATATTTAAACTCGTTATCTACAATACAGCAGTTATTTATGCTACATAAATGAAAAATTTTTTTTAAATTATGGAAAATATTTTACATAAAGTCAAATTTATGCAAGTTTTGGAGTAACTGTACAAAAACAAGCCAATTTACATTCTTAGTATAGTGCACACTCATATTTATCCCATGTCACTCTACAAATATATTTAGTATGCTGAAAAAAGTAGAATGATATTGAAAAAATAAATACAATTTATGACAAGAAATATAATTGAGAACAACACAAGTTTATGGATTTTTTTTATTAGAATAATAAGAATCGAATTAGCAATTTTTAGATATTTAAATGATGTGAAATATGGAATTTCAATTATTATTATATTAAAATAATGTTGTAATAGATTTTTTTTCTTTTTACCAGAAAATCTCAAATGTTTTTAATAATAATTTTCTATTATTTATTATGGAATCAATGATGTTAAATACTTTTCTTTTTTCATATTTTAACTAAAATGATCATAATGATTATTTAGTAATTAGACATTTTAATATGTAAAAAATCAGATATTTAATATTAAGCATTCAAATATTTTCCCTTTTTATTCTAAGATTATAACATCTTTTCATCTTATCATTAATGAAAATTTCTTATATGTAATTGAATTTTTTTATTTCAATAACAATAGTATATTTCCTTATTAATAAGTCAAAAATATTAAAAATTATTACCGAGTTGCATTTAAAATATAATCATTAGCAACATATATATATATATTAATAAACAGAATAATCTATCTAGTATATTAGAATCGGTAGAAAAATGATTAATCTAATTAAAATAAAAAATTAAATGGAATTTAAACGCATGTAATAGAAATTATTTTTGGAAGAAATGTATCAGTAGAATTTGTACTTGGATGGCAGCGACTTGTTTGCTGACAAACTTAGAAATTATATAAAAATTCTGAATTTTAATTTTAATATTTTTAGAATTAATAAATATGACTTCGTTAGTTACTATTTATATGATAACAGAAATCATTTGTATTTTCGCCAATGATACACATTCATCAACAAACTGATGTTCCGTTTGAATAAAGTCCGAAAAATGTATAACGGTCTCAAATTATAAATAATCAAAAGACCACATTTGCAGAAAATAAAATATTTGTTCTGGGAATAATCGGTCGATTAATCGTTAGATAGCATCACTCAAACAAAACTTTTTATCAAACGATCTCTTAAAAAAAAAAAAAAAAAAAAGAAAAAAAAAAAAAAAAAAAAAAAAAAAAAAAAAAAAAAAAAAAAAAAAAAAAAAGCAGACGATATTTCTAAATCGTTGGTCACAAGATCGATGTTCAATCCATTTCCATCCATGTATCTAGTAAGTTAAATTTGCATTGGAGTCGTTTAAATGCATCAAAACGACACAAAGATACTCAGTATGTGTCAATAGATTAACTTCGTTTGACTGGCAGCTTACCTTATGTCAGTCTTCGTCAAAAATGGCGGCGTCAATTATCTTCATGACTACGGCCCACCCCAGAATTGACGCGTGCGACGTCATAAGAGAACCGTCAGGGATAACGGAATTATCATATTTTGATATATAATAAACATATATTTCATTAATCTATTTAATATTTTTTAATTTTTTATTAATATATTTAATAAACAATAAATATATCCGTTAAAGTGACAAAAATAATGCGTAAAACGATGGGAATTTAGTTTCATATCTTACCCCGACGGCGCACATCGACATCCTAGGGTCGTCCTACGGCACGGGACGTACGTTACTGACACGCGACCCGAGATATCGAGTGGTGGTTCGGACGACGACAGATGCTCCTCCCAGTAACTCGGACGGCATTAATTGCTGCCCATATATTGTATGGACAAAATGGAGAAGAAAAAACATGAAGAAAATCAAATAAACTTCAATTCTTTTTAAAAATATCAAAAAGATTAACGAAAAGTATTTGTTTTGTTTAGAGAAATTCTTACTTCATCGGCTTGGGAAGGATGTGGTTGGGAGGAAAATATCATTTGACATGTATAAATGACAAAATAATTTTGCTATATCCAAACTTTCACTTTTTCCCCAATTTTCTTATAAAATTAATTAAAGATAATATTTGCTTTATAAAAAATATCATCTTGCTCAAGTTTTTAATTAATTAAATATAAAATGCGAACTTGTTTAGTTTGAGTAGATGAGTTTCAGTTTCGATTCTCGATCATTTTTCTCTTTTGGGTGGATGCACGTGGGAGTTATGACGACAGATACAAATCGCTAAATAATTTTATTATAAGAAAGATTCGTTTGTCCTTTTTATCTGTTCTTTCCCAATACTAAGAAAAAAGAAGAAGTTAATGTATTGTATTTATTTTACTTTAAATAAATTACTTTAAAATCATATTTTGTATTTTAATAAATATTGAAAAAAAGTTTAAAACGAAGATTACTAGAAAAAAATCTAGACAGATAAAGTTTCTTCTAAATATGCTGTATACTAAAACTGCTATATATAATGTACAAACAGTATATTATTTTATTAATAATAAAATTTTAATTATTAATTTAATATTATATTCCATCATAGGAAACAAAATTGACATCAAAATAATAAAATTGATAGTGATAAAAAAAATAAATTTAAAAGTTAAATCAATTTTTAAAATTCACAAATCATTTAAAAAATTTTTTACTTTATTTTTTATTAGAAAATCTCGGATATTTATTTTAATGGTGTATCTTTTAATCTTATAAAATGTTGTTGAATGTATATTGTTTTTAATCCGTAAATTTTTATATAAATTTCTGAATATTTCGAAACTATTATTTTTCCCCCCTCTAAAATTTTAAAAATTTTATAATTTGTTCTGGTGGCGCCATCTTGTGTTAATAAAAGGCATATTTCCAATTATGCCTATTTCAGCACTAATTTGTAAATGCGTTTGAATTATTATAGGTAAAAAACACAGTATCAGTATTTATATGGAATAGAAATATATATATATATATAAAGTAAGACCCCATTTAACGCTGTTTCAATATAACGCGGTTTTTTCAAATTATATATTTTTTATTGATTCACTTTGGCGCGGGGTTTTTCAAACCGTTATACTCACGTAAATCCGAAATCGCACTAATTTATTGCTTTCATACTCCTATATTGTCTCGCAATGCGTTTGATATTAGTTCAGTGCAGTACATACGAAAGTCTTCTGCGGTCATAGTTCACATTTATGATCGATCATCAACGTTATTTTACAGTTTAGCTACTATTACGGAAATTATGGATCGGTTTATATAAAATGATCCAAATTTTGATAGATGTTCAAAGGCAAGACGAAGTGCCATGGATGCCATGTCTTGCTATCGACAGTTGGTTGCTGAACGAAAGAGTTCGAAGACAAATGATTTTTCGTTAGATGATTCTTAACAAAAAAACAAAAAGTATCAAATAAGGAAGAACTTTCCTCGTCACAAACAAATTATTTATTTGAATATTTTTGATGATTTATTAATACAAATCACATTATTATTACATTTATTAATACAAATTTTTTGATTAATGATTTATGAATACAAATCGATATTAGCAATAAAAAATGTCTATAATAATGTAATACAATAGTTATAATACATGTTACAAAATAAAAAAACGTACGTATATTTTTTATTCATTCTCCTGTTTCACCTATTCTCATTATTTACGTGTTAAGATAACTTTGTTTTTGTTATATATCAATTGTTTAGATCAGTGTCTGCCAAACTGTTTGCTGTGAAAGATTTAAAAATATTTAATATAGAGTGTTTCTTGGTCATAAAATTCAGTCCATCTACAAATCTCTGTGATAATAAAAATCACATAATACCATGACACAAACCTGACATTAACAAAAGAACAAAAATTTAACAAACTTGAGACATGACACTGTGCACAAAACTTCACATTCTGAGCTAGAATTATCAGCATTTTGGATTTAGCTTGAAGTCAATATCCTCGATTAGCTACTACAGCCATTAAATCCTTGTTGCCATTTGGATCATTATATCTTTGCGAATTAGGTTTCTCAGCTCTCATGAAAACGAAATAAAAAAACAGGAACAATTACTGATGGTAAATGAGGAGATAATTATGTATATGTTTATCTAATTTAGAGCCACATCTTGATATAATTATTTCGTCGGCAGATTGGCCACATGGAAACACTTTGGCTTTCCATTCTGGAAGACCTGAATTTGAGTCTTGGATCCCACCCCCTGAAAATATTTATCATGGGATCTGGGCCTGGCCCATTGATACTTTGGCTTTCCATTCTGGAAGACCTGAATTCGAGTCTTGGATCCCACCCCCTGAAAATATTTATCATGGGATCTGGGCCTGGCCCATTGACCCCTCCTACACAATCCGGTTGACCCCTTTGCAGGGGTGGGCAGCCTGTGGAAGGGCTTGTTTCGCCTCGCCACATAGTATTCTTCAAGAATGGAGTGTGGCGTCATCTGTTGGTAAAAAAAAAGATATAGTTATTTCTCAAAATCAATCACATCCTTCTCATTAATAAAATTATTATTTATATTACCTATTTATTAATTTCGATATAATATTATTTTATTATTGTTACCTATATTAATATTTTGATTTGTACAGTAAGACCCCGTTTAATGCTGTTTCAATACAACGCGGTTTTTTCGAATTCTATATATTTTATTGATTCACTTTGGTGCAGATTCTCAGATCGTTTTACTCACATAAATCCAAAATTACACTAATTTGTTGCTTTGATACTCTTATGCTGTCTGGTAAGACCCCGTTTAATGCTGTTTCAATACAATGCGGTTTTTTCGAATTCTATATATTTTATTGATTCACTTTGGTGCGGATTCTCAGATTGTTTTACTCACATAAATCCAAAATTACACTAATTTGTTGCTTTGATACTCTTATGCTGTCTCGCAATTCGTTTGATATCAGTTCAGTGCAGTACATACAAAAGTCTTCTGCACTCACAGTTCACATTTATGATCATTCATCAATGTTATTTTACAGTTAAAGTTTAGCCACTATTATGGATATTATGGATCAGTTTATACAAAATGATTCAAATTTTGATAGATATTCACACGCAAGACGAAGTGTCATGGATGCGATATCTTGCTATCAACAATTGCTGGCTGAACAAAAGAGGAAAAGGCAAACGATTTTTTGTTACATGATTCTTAATAAAAAAATCAAAAAGTATCAAACGAGGAAGAGCCTTCCTCGTCACAAACAAATTATTTACTTGAATATTTTTGATCTTCATGAAAATAAAAATTCTTTTGATAAATTACAATATTTATAAAACAAAACAACTAAAAATTTATTTGTTCAGTTGGTTGCTGAACGAAAGAGTTCGAAGACAAATGATTTTTCGTTAGATGATTCTTAACAAAAAAACAAAAAGTATCAAATAAGGAAGAACTTTCCTCGTCACAAACAAATTATTTATTTGAATATTTTTGATGATTTATTAATACAAATCACATTATTATTACATTTATTAATACAAATTTTTTGATTAATGATTTATGAATACAAATCGATATTAGCAATAAAAAATGTCTATAATAATGTAATACAATAGTTATAATACATGTTACAAAATAAAAAAACGTACGTATATTTTTTATTCATTCTCCTGTTTCACCTATTCTCATTATTTACGTGTTAAGATAACTTTGTTTAACGCTGTTTCGTTTAGCGCTTTGTTTTCTTGGAACGTATCCCCCGCGTAAAACGGGGTCTTACTGTGTATATTGATGTTCCTTAAAATCATTAAATGTACATGATAGGGTTGCCAGCATCGAGTCGAAGCTGACCCGAAGAAATATTATTTCAAATAATTTTCGCACGAAGAAAAGTTGAGAGGATGAAATACATAAATCGATATTAGAAATAAAAAAATGACTATAATTAATGTAATACAATAGTAATAATACATGTTACAAAATAAGAAAAGGTACATATATCTTTTATTCATTCTCCTGTTTCACCTATTCTCATTATTTACGTGTTAAGATGATCTCATTTAACGGGCAGCTGGATGGCTGAGTGATAATGCGTTGGGGTGCCACACTGGAGGGCCCGGCCCAGTGATATCTCCCGGATTGGAAAGAGGGCGTAAAAATATGAAAAAATCTTTCTTGACGTCATTAGACATTCTATCCACTAACAAATAATCGTACAGTTTAGAAACAGGAAATTCAGTTACTTTTCTTGCTCAAAAATGTGATGTCAATACATGGTGAATCTAAATCATTCAGATACATTATTATGATTATAATTGCAATGATCATAAAGTTCACAAAAATTGTACGAAACAAAACAGATAATTTATAGATAGGTAAAGTTTGGCACCGTTTTCGAAATATGCATACATTTTCATACGAATCTTTAAGACAATGGGATCTCATTTAACGGGCAGCTGGATGGCTGAGTGATAATGCGTTGGGGTGCCACACTGGAGGGCCCGGCCCAGTGATCCCCATGCTTCACCATCCAGCCCCCCTCCATGGGTGTGGGTGCAGCCTGAAGACAATGGGACAATCTTTAAGATGACGGTGCATTAAATTACGGATGGGTAAGGTGGATTGTTAAATCTAATAAATAGTCATTATTATAGAAATCTACTCGAATACATCACTGATTTGACTACTGTTCTTTTTGTGATCGTTGACTTATAGATTGACTTCTTTCGTTTGGTACTACTTTTATTGGACTTTACAAAATTAAAATTATACTATCTCGCGGTTCGAAATCATCTTGTACACAAGTTATTTTCTGTATTTTTCGTATCTATTATTATTGTTTTGTTGTTTTATTACTGTTCTTTAGTCTAACTGATAAAATCTACACGTGTTCGAGAAATGATCGTTGGCGTATAAGAGTCCATCGCGAATGTTTTCACTAATAGAATTTCCTAATTTTGACACATGACTATAGATTGACAAACATCTAGACCAACTGAGAAATCTCGTAGAAAAATTTAAGGATGAACATATTTTGGTATTTCGATTACAGGCATGAGCTGTCAACGAGATGGATGGATTGTAATCTGATTCATTGATGATCAACTACTCACTCACATCCTCTGAATTTCCGTAAAATCATTTGATAAAACTATCCAGTGATAAATCCAGCAGGTTAGAAAGGGAATATTCTATTTTATTTTCAGTGCGCGAGAAACAGCATCACCTCAAAAACATCGTTGACAAAAAATAGATTTATTAAAATGGAAGCTGTTTGTAAAATTTATTGATTTTTGTGTTATGTTAATTATTGTATATCCTCCTTAGCTACTAATTAATGCATAATTATCGTCTGAAAGATAAGATCTAACAACCTATCAGAAAGCCCACATTTCAGGCGGACACATCGCGCCATCTATCGAATAAGTTATAAAATTATGCTATATTTGAATTTTTTAATTTTTTTAGAACGGGTATATTTAAAAAATATTTAATAGTCACAAACTCTAACAAGGGGAGGTTCAGACATTTGGGTCACCGATTTTTTTGAAATTTTTTAATAGTCACAAACTCTAACAAGGGGAGGTTCAGACATTTGGGTCACCGATTTTTTTGA
>AYEL01087792.1:0-11024 GCA_000484575.1 Olivierus martensii
AACAACTTTTTAAAAATTCTAATTTTTATATATTTTATATAATAAAAAAGTGAAATAATTTCAAGTTTTCGTATTGCTTGACTCATAATACCAAAATTTGACTTTTTATCTATACACAAAAAATTTTGAATTTGAGAAATTATTATTAAATTTCTGTAAAAGTAACAAAACTGAATAACTACAGCTTATTTATAAAAGGGCTATTTTTACTCAAAATAAATTATATTAAAATTTTTTGAATAGCAATATCATCTAAAGTATCAAAAGTAAAAATCCTTAACTGATTCTGAGGAATCTTCTGAATCATTAATAAATTTATAGTTGAAAATATTTACATTACAAATTTACAGACAAAATATAAATAAAATTTATATTTAACTTATATACCTATTATATCAGTAATTACATATAAATTTTTTAAAAAATCTCTGGAATTTAAATTTATAATAGTTAATTTAAACATCTTACTGCTATCACTGACAGTTTAAAACTGAATGAATTATAAAAATTATTAACTAAACAAATTTTACAAATTCAATTAGTCAATGTTTTCCAGCATACAACCAGTTCAAATATGATAATGGAATGAAAAGGATTAATATTAACAAAATTTTTTTTTTATTCTAGAATCAAACTGAAAACAAATAATAAAATTAATTCATCTCATTTTGAATGATTTTGTCAAAATACATTGAATTTTAATATTAATTCAATTTTTAAATTCTTAATCCAGATTAATACAGATAACAAATAAATCCCTATCATCTTAATCAAACAAATATAATTAAAATGAAAAATCTTCATTTTTTCATTTTCATTTAAGTTTTTTGAACATATATGAAAGCATACAGTATCTTATTTTAAATACAAAATATTTTCCATAAAACATTTTATTGATTATTATCAAGATATAGGAGCTACCTGACTTATATAAAACATTTGTGGGAATGTTGTATTGCATTGAATTTTACACAAATTAAATTTATATACATAATATATTAAAATTAAAACAATATACACTACATGCATATCTTATCTACAAAACAGGATATATAATATGGGTAATATAATATCAAAACTGTAATCTAAAAAAATGTAGTGAATTTATCAATATAGTAATATAGTTAGATAACTGACAACTTTCTGAATAAAATAATCATCATCTATTAGAATGTTTAAATTTCAAATTTTGATCAAAAATCTTAAATTATTTTTCATAACTATTAGTTCTGATTATTATTGAATGTTTTCTAATGTTTTTATTGGTATTTGATAGTTTTCATGATTTCTATTTATGCTATAAGACTGAAATAACCAATTGTTGCTCTAAACATCTCAAAGTAGTTGCTATTTTCAATTTTGCTATTTATTTCATCTTTGAGTTAAATTTGTCTAAGATTGCTTTAATTAAGATTTCTAACTTCTAATTATTAGGAAATCACTTAAAGATGATTTTTGAAAATACTGAAATATTACATGTCAACATGATTATTATTATTAGGATATAGATATAGAGGATTGTAGGAATAGTCAGAAATTGAGAATGGCTGAATTTATAATTTTATATATATTTGGTAAAATGAGCCCAACAGTCTTTTCAGCCAAGTGTATCTGGAGAATTATTTTTTAAATGATACTATGACCTTTCTTGCACACTTTCAGATGTTATTTGTTTATATTTGACTCTGCATAATTTTATGGACTTTCCAGCTAAAATATTGTTGAATACAAAACAAAATTGATGAGTCTAAATTGCAGTTAGTATTTCTAATAGTAGATATAAAATTTATGCAGATAAAAAATCAATCATATTCTCTTATGTATATCTTATATAACTTCTGCTGCAATTTGTTGTCTTAAATAATTTAAAATCATTTTAAATTTTCTATTGAATGTATCTCTCTGAATTTAAAAACACATTTGACTGCTATCTCAATTTATAAAATAATAGTTTCTTGTTGCAACTTATTGACTTTTTAAACATGGTTAAATCAGTGACTCTCAACCTAAAATATACTCCAGGACATTCAAGGATATGCAAATTTAAAGTGAATAATGGAAAAATATATATATTAATCACAAATATTTTGCTAATATTAAGGATACACAAATGAATAAAGATTGGGAAACCAGAAAGGTCAAAAACAAGAAATGACCTTACACCAGAAAGGCCAAAAACAAGAAATGAAAAATTTATCAACTGTCCTAAGTGCAAATATGATTAGTATATAGGTTATAAAATTGAGGTCAATTCTCATTTATTAATTGACAAAATTAACAAATTGTTATTTGTTAATTTGTCAAATGCAAGTATATCAAAAAAATATAAAAATATGTAATAAAATAAAAGAATATTTAATAAATGTAGATTTATTACAAAATACTTTTAGATTGGATATATATATATATATATACACACACACACACATTATATTATTGATATTTAAGGAAGATGACATTTCATTATTCTTTTTAATATCAAATAAGATAAAGCAATAAAAACTTTTTTATATATACATAATTTATTAAAGTGAAAAAAATATTTTATGGAATTATCATAATTATTTTAATTATTGAAAGAAATATTTGATAGCAAGAAAACAATAGATAATTTGCATTTAAAGTATTATAAGTAATACAACCAATGAACATTGGTATTATAAGAAAAAGATATAAATAAGATGATATAATAATTATGAATTTTAAATTCAAATTTCTATGAAAAATATCACACATTGATTAAATGAAAAAAGGAGTAAAATTATGTAAAAAATTTCAAACTTAGATAATAAATCTAAGCTGCTTTACTTTATATCAAGAAAAGATTAGTACAGGTAACTTTCATATGGCATGATAGTTAGGTTCCTATAAAAACTTTAATAGTACAAAAACATGTTATATGGGACTAAACCAATATAAAAAGAATGTTATGTTTCAAAGATTAATAAGAATATACCATTTAATTTTTATAACTATTGGAAACTTAATTTTTTATTAAAAATAATACTAAGTAAACAAACATCTTACAGACAGTGATACGTAGTATGATAAATAATGTAAGTTTATTTAATTTTTTTTCCCTCTTCATTACTGATAAGCACAATCAAATGAGGACATTTAAGAAGGTGAAGATATTCTTCACCAAGGAACTTTCTTTTACAGAAATCTAGATTTTTTTATATCTTCTGCTCTTAAAATGAAATCAATAATCTGATTTTGTTTGTTTTGCATGACAGATCTTTGTAAATTTCATGATATAGAGCTAAGCATTTTTGAACTTTATAAGTCTTCAACTGAAAAGATCATAAAATATGAGGATTTCCAATAATTATTTTGCATTATGGCTAACAAATCAACAGCAGATATTTGCAAAGAAGAATGGAAATGTTGAAAAATTATATCTAACAT
Organism: Olivierus martensii; assembly: GCA_000484575.1. Lineage (NCBI taxonomy): Eukaryota > Metazoa > Arthropoda > Arachnida > Scorpiones > Buthidae > Olivierus > Olivierus martensii. The sequence goes on from AYEL01087792.1 coordinate 3,409, forward strand.
AAGAAGGTTTTTCTCACAAGAAGCTTAAAAAATCAGTTATATGCAGTTTACCACAATTCTTAAACAGCATTAGAGGAAAACCTTCTTATATAAGTACAATGTTAGCTGAAGGATTGTTGCAATTTTCTATGTTAAGAATGAAACAGTACTGTAGAAGTACCATGTTATATGGGGATTGTCTGCACTCATATTGAAAAATATGTAATATGAAAGATTTTTTAAAATAAGCATACTTTTGAAAACTTTTTATCAGCTAGAGTAGTGGTCTCCAAACTTTTTTGACTGCGTACCCCTAAGACTGAAAAAATAAATGGCGCGTACCCCAACTGATTGAGGCAGATATCTATTGTAATTGGGTAGTTTTAAAGAGGAAATAAGGCCTTATGTAATATCCAAAAAAGCTATAATTGCATATTGTTTTTATTATAAACTAGAATTCATATTTATTTTTCTTATTAAAATTTAATGAGAAGAAAGGGCTTGCATTTGTTTAATAATTTCTGAAAATGCTGGTTTGATGTTATTCTGACACTGCGATACGAAGGTCTGGTTCCAATCAATTTATTTCGATATTTAGTTTTAATACTTAGTGATCTAGCAGCTTGTAGAGTTTACAAACAATATATAAAATGGTAATCTAGCAGCTTGTAGACTTTACAAACAATATATAAAAAATGTTTGTCACAAACAATATATAAAAAATGTTTTCACTGAACCCCCAGGTATCGTCTCACGTATCCCTTGGGGTACGCGTACCACACTTTGGAGACCACTAAGCTAGAGTATATATTTTCCCATCTCTTATAGCAATACTTCACATTCTAATATTTTAATAGGAATGACTTTTTTTAAATTTAACATTGGAATTACTTTAAAAACATTAAGAGAAAACTCTTTTTCCTTATAATTCAAGCACTTTAAAGGGCTAATATATATTAATAATTGAAAACTAAGCTAAAAGTAATATAATAAAATATAGCTCTGTAAATTATTATCTTCTAAAATTTAGTCCTCTATTTCAAACACTAAAAACAGTAAAAAACAAGCATTATCAACAGATAAATATATTTTTAATTATTACTCTTACACAGATATTAATATTTTCAATGAAAAAAAATCCTATTTGTATTTTATTCTGAAGAAAACAAATAGTAAAAAATCTGAAGAATATTTTTAAATTATTCTTTTGGATTATTTATTTAATCAAATAATTTAGAACAGGGATCCCAAAGTGCGGCTAGCAGGCCAAATGTGGCCTATGATGTCAGATCATCTGCCATCTTGAATTCATAAATATAATTTACATTTTTACAAAAAAATAAATTTTATCATATTATAATAAAAAATTGTTCAGTTAAAAAAATATATGTATAAGTGCTTCCAAATACGTTTTCATTATTTGGAAGCAATTATATATGCGAAAAAATGTTCTCAATCATGAATATTAATAAGTCCAAATTGAGATCAAAATTAACTGATGAACTTTTAAAAGAACCAACTGACTTAGAACCAAGGCTCAATGATATTATTAAAAGAAAGCAATTGCACAAATCATTCACTTCAGATTGATGAATTTTTTATTTTTCATTTTTTATTTCCATTATTTAGTTATTTTTGAAATGTGTTATTTTAAATAATTTGTAATAAAAAATAATTATTGTCATAAATAGGGGTGGATTTAGGCATGGTCTTTATGTGCTGCAGCCCAGGCTTGTTCAATCAAAGGGCTCTCTTCATGTTAAAAAAAAAAATAATAATTTTAAATAAAAATTTAAGAAAAATAAATTATACAAAATTTTTTCTGACAGGATTTGAAATTACCTGCCGTGAGTTTTCACAATCTATCAGTAGTGCAACCTACCGAAGTCAAATCGTCGTGTTGCATAGTCACTCAATGCGTCGCCAAATAATTGTTCCTGGATGGTATATATAAGCACAGCGCCGCGAAAACTCGCAACAAGTAATCTTGAATCTTGCCATGTGGGTGTAAATCTAGTTCCTCTAAAGCATGTTAGTTTATTGTAGCTCTCAGCGGTAGGTTAATTTAGTAGGCCTCCAAACAGTGTTAGCCCAGGGCCCCCAAAGTTAGCAATCTGCCTCTGGTCATAAATAAACAACAATTATGCTATAAAATTAGTATAAATCCTTCTTGTGTCTAACTTTTTATAGATTTGAACATATTTTTCCATAACACTTTTTTTGGCCTGCCAAATATTTTGGAATTTACTATTTGGCCCACCTAGGCAAAACTTTGGGAACCCCTGATTTAGAATAATATGTTGTAATTAAATAAAACAATTTATATATATTATAATAAAAATATTTCATATCAATATAATCACTATTTAAAATAATCAATTTATACAAAAATTCTGTTACCTGAAAGATTATCTAGAAGAAAAGATAGCAATTTCTGAGTTCCATTAGATTCACTATATATAACATAAAGTTCAGGAGAAAGTGGATTGCCTTTTAGACCTAAAAATAATTATATATATATATAAAACTAATCTTACTTTATCAAAAATTCTCTCTATTCTATTTGTTGTTAGATGTAAAAATGAAATTAAATGAATGACGTTTTTATAATAGAAAATAAAAATATAGTATTACTTTACATTCTAATATTTTAATAAGGATGACTTTTCTTTTAAATTTTTACTATTTTTATAAAAAATATATTTTTGATTGAAAGAGAATTTTTTAATTATTCAAAATTTTTAATTTGTTGAATGCCTTTGACATCAATAGATGTCAAGGAAGTGGAACAAAAAATGATAAAAAATTAATTAAAAAATTCAATCATTTGAATGATTTGAATCATGATTTTATTAATCCAACTTTTGCAAATCAGTTTTTTGTGTGTGTTAAATTTTATTATTTTCTTATTCAACACTTTACAATATTTCATAAAATTTTTAAAAAATAATGATAAAATTAATGGATAATAGTTCACAGAAAAGAGACTAGTTCATCATAATGTTATCAAAGGTGATGTTTTCATATAGTAGAATTTGATATAATATTAAATTTCAGCATATATAAAATACTATTCATTAATTTATTCTTTCATGGAAAAATAGTTTGTTTTAATAAGTATTCAAACATTTTTATGTAAAAATGAAATGCAAAAATCTCAATTTGTATGATGTTGAGGAACAAAACCTAATATTTGCTTTCCAATACAATACAAAAAACTAGACCAGCTTATAGGACCTTAAAGTTAAAGTGCAGGAGCGCTTTCGGGCTGGACTGCCCCTCATCAACTGCACAGAGAAAGAGAGCGTTAGAAGTCTTCGGTCAGGTTCTCCTCTAACACTCTCTTTCTCTGTGCAGTTGATGAGGGGCAGTCCAGCCCGAAAGCGCTCCTGCACTTTAACTTTATTTAAGGTCCTATAAGCTGGTCTAGTTTTTTGTATTTAAGGACCTAGTTGTCACTTTTATCTAATACAATTAAAATAAAAAGGTAACATTAAGCCCAATAGTAGAATTCTGCTACTGGGCTAAGTGTTATCATTTATTGTATGATGTTTAACTAATAATTTCTATTTGCATTTATTATCTTTTTTATTTATAATTTTTTTTTTTTTTTTGAGAAATTTTAATAAGTGATTTCTAACAAAACATTCCTTTAAATAAATTGATTTTAATATATTATGAAGCTAACTAGCTAAAATTAAAAAATTGCATTAATTTTCTATGTCATTTATTTTCATTTTATTCTTATCAATCCCTAGATCAGCAATTTTCAATCTTTTTCAACTCACAGCACATTGAACAAGGTGATATATATTCAAGATGACATACTGTGATATATTGTCACAGTATACCATTATTTTTTAAGGATAGATTTTTATCATTAAAAAAATCATTTAAATTGTGTTTAAAACTTCATTAGTTAAAAGTCTAATTATTGTGTTATTTTTAAAAATAATATTGATATGGATTTTTGAATTTTGTTATAGCAATTTTTTTTATTAAACTTTTATTATTTTCATTCTTATCAGTATTTCATGAAAAAATATACAGTACTTCTAAAATTTACCTTGAGGATATTTTTTATTCTTCAATTTTTCTCACTTTTTTTTAATTTTCCCACAAACTCCCATAGCACACAAATCAAAAAATCATTGCTATAGATGTTGCCTATTTTTTTAATTTATTCTAAGTCTGATACTCAGGAATTAATATAATCTACTATATATTTATTTAAAATTTTTAATCATGATATCTAAATATCAAATAATGACAAAAATAAAATTTATTATATATTATTATTATTATTATTATTATTAAACTTTAATGTCTAATTATTCCAAAATTGTTAACTCTGAACTTTAATATTTCAAAACTTAATTCTTTCTTGGCAATTAAATGTCCTAGTAATGTTCAAATCTGAAGTATTAACCAGCTGTTTTTATTGCAACTATAAAATATTCTGATCAATGAGAAAATTTTGACCACATTTAATATTATAATGCTCACAGCTATTCCAGAATGTGCCAAAAGGCTTATCCCTATTTTGTAGGGATTTATGAATGCCATAGACAATCAATCATTTATTATATTTTTTAATTTTGTTTTGTTTGCAATAATTTGAATCACAGTTGATTTGATTTTCTCTTGTATTATTTTAAGACTATAATAATAAAGAGTAAAGTATTATAATTCAAAATAATATCTAATTATTGTGGTTTTAGGTTATTTATTAATAATACATTTATCAATCTTTATTTGACGTGAACAGACGTCATGCACAAACAACATTTGTGTGCCAACCGTAGGCCACTGCCACGATTACACGTCAAGATTGTGGAACGTTTTTAATAAATTAATTTCCGCTTATCTATAATGACTTTTGAAATTTGATTTATGCATATTTTAAACTCTTATTACTACTTTCAAATATCAACTGATAAAATTTTTTTTTTGTTTATTTTTTCCTTTTTATTTGGTGTATTGGAAGTGTTTTAATCAACATAATTTCAGTCTAAATTCTTATAAAATGATTTATTTTATAATTCGAAAATAGTTTTTAGTTGCCGTTTTTTTGTCGAAAAGTACTTTTTCTGTGGTCTATAGACATCATGTCATGCGGAAAAAATTCTGCACTACATGGTGTACATAAGCATCAGGGATGTGGAACTTTTTTTATAAATTACTTTTTGCTTATCTATAAATAATATTTAAAATTTAATTTCTTTGTATTTTAGTGTGTTATTATTACTATCAAATAGCGATTGATAAGATTTTTTGCTTGTGTTTTATTTATTTATTTATTTTTTCCTTCTTATTTGTTATATTGAAAGTATTCTGAACCTACATAAATTCAATCTAAATTCTTATAAAATGTTTTATTTTATTCAAAAAGTATTTATTTTCTTTGAATCGTCCTCCTTTTATTGCCAAGTTATAAAATCCATGTTTCCCCTAAGCTGTATATACACATCATGCTGAACTTTGACGAGAATGCTTGTCAAAGACCATATATATTCGTCTTTCTTTTGTATGGTAAGCTTGGTAGCTAAATTTTGATTGCCCCTTTCCACTCAAATAAAGTACTAAGGGAGCCATTCTGAGCCAAAATTAAATGCAAAATGTAGTAAAAGCAAAGAACCCTTCCAACTTAACCTATGTGATGACATGTGTGAGTGTAACTCTGTATAGAGGAGTATTAATAACCTATTTTAAGTTAGGTAGAAATTTAGAACTATTGTTAGTAGAAATTAAGTACTATGTTATTAGAAACCTAGAACCATGTTAGTAGAATATCTAGAAAGTATGTTAAGAGGAAACTTATTTTAAGTTAGTAAAAGACTTATAACTATGTTAATACCTAAACTAATAATTTTTTTTTTTTTTTTATTTTTTTTTTATTATATTTTTTTTTTTATTTTTTATATATTTTTTTATTTTTATTATTTATTTAATTTTTTTTTAATTTTTAATAAATAAAATGTTAGTGTGTTAGTAACTTAGGACTAGACTTATATCTATAATCAACATATCACAGTCACTCAGCTAAAGAATTGATAGGACAGAAGGTGTTAGTAATACCAACCAGACCTAACCTAAATATTCTGATATCTCCACTCCCACAAGAAAGAAAGTGTGGGGGTAGACATACCACCGACGCACCTCAGCCATCGGGAAAAACCAATGGAAATACGTCATTGGAGAAAAACCAACAGCTGAAGTGCACCGGAGGAAGCAGTTTGCTTGGAAATAAGAATCCATTCACACAAACACATTCACTCTATACCACTGGCATTATATGCAATGAGATTGGAAATCTGACACCAAATAAAGCGATTGGGAACAACAGAACTAGAGGTAAACAATTGGAAACATGCTAGAATCAGAAGAAAACTACTGAACAATCAAAAATACAAGAAATAGTAATGAGAAACACCGGGAAACAGCTGGAAACACAAATAAATGAAAGTACAAATGCAAGCTAAATTAAATAATTCAGGGAAACAATAGGAAAAAGTATATATTTTTCAGGGTTATGAAACTTATAAATTACTTTCTGCTTATCTATAAATGCTTTTTGAAAAATAATTTCTTCATATTTTAGACGCTTATTATTAATATCGAATGCCAATTCATAAATAAAGAAGCTCGGAAAATATTCTTATTTTTTCATTCTTATTTGGTATATTGAAAGTATTCTGAACCTACATAATTTCAATCTAAATTCTTGTAAAATGTTTTATTTTATTCTAAAAATATTTGTTTTTGTTGAACTGTCTTGCTTTTAGTGTCAAGTTGTAAAATCCATATGTGTACTAATTGATTTTACAGCACTATTCTCTCCTACTTCCTGTTTCTTCCTGACCCTCTCCTTTCTTTTTTTTATAAATTGGACTATCCCAATATTCTAACTTATTGTTTTCCCATATTATTTCTTTGTCTTAGAGAATTCACTTTGAACTGGTCTTCAGTTTGGTAAGGTCGCATATTTTTCTGCTCCGTTTTCTTTGTTTGAAACGATCCGATTTCCAAATACATTCCTGATTTCAATTCAATTTTTACAATTTTTTTTTATAAAACATAAACAAATTTTATGTATTTATAATATACTCCTGTTCAAATTTATTAATAGGAAATTCGATAAAACATCTAAAAAAAAATTTGTTAAATAATTGAAACTCAACAAAATATCTTAATAACCTTTTGTTGACCTCAAGTTGACCTTATCAATTTACATCAAGTTAAATAGCTTTGGGGGAATTGTCGGTCGACTTTGCAGAACTGAGCTACAAAAATATCCAGTTCAATATTGGAAGTCAAATATAAATTACAGTAAGTCTTTAATGAAAATAAATAATGGATTATAATTTAAAAATTACAAGAGAAAAATTAAAGAAATTAAATAATTCAATTAAAAATGGATATATGATTCCTAAATATTGTATTATTGATTCAAATTTAAGATACTTATAAAAAAAAATTAAGAAAATAGAAATGAACTAATGTAAACAATATTCTGACATTTTAAATGGGCGTGGCACGCAGATGGTTAGATGGATGGCTAGAACTATAGAACTAGAATGTTAGATGGTTGGCTAGAACTATATTGTCGTTTTCTTCCCGGGAAATTTCTGTGCACC
>AYEL01087793.1:0-45634 GCA_000484575.1 Olivierus martensii
ATGTAAACAAAGCTTGTTCTAAGAAAAATAGGGAGTTGCTGTGACAACAATATTCAGATTTCTGGTTTCGAAACGGTTATAGTGCGGGATGTGCCTGAAGAGGGTGTAGATGCACTGAAAACCTTAGTACAATGTTGATATTAAAAAGGAGTTTTTAACTATACTGCATGTAGTGCTGTTATTTTAAATGTGTGACACAAATTATTATTGCTAAATATGTTACTTAGACAACAGAATATTCTTAAATATGTTAATTAAACAACAAAATATTCTTAAATATGCTATTTAAACAATAAAATATTCTTAAATATGCTATTAATACAACAAAGTATTCTTAACAATGATTCTAATGCAACAAAAATATAGTAGAAAATTCTTAATTTTGCACTACTCAAACAAATAATAATAGTACTGTTCAAACAAGAAAATATTTCTAATAGTGCTGTTCAAACAAAAACATATTTTTTATAATCTTACTCAAATAAAATATTTTTAATAATGTTACCATTATATTTATTCAAAGCAATAAAACATTTTTTTTTATTATAAAAGATGTATTTAAATACAACAAACAATGATATTCTACAGCTAAAATGTTCTGTTAAATCCTAATTACAAAATATGCGAATAAACTACAAATTAATTCTCTGGACAAAAATATTGAATAAGTTTGAAGTTTAAGAAATAGTAATTTTCTTGAGAAATTATTGAACGGGAATGATGCAAAAATTTGAAAAGAGCGCAATGCTAAAAGAAAGAAAAAGAAAAAAAAAAAAAACTGCTAAACAGGCGGTGCAATAAGTTGAAAAATAAGAGAGGAGAAGAGGATAAAGTAAACACAGCGTGCACTTCAGCAAAGTCTCTAGGAAGAGATTTTAAAGAAAAAGCTGAAGAAATTTTATTGCAAAAGAAGCAGGGATACAAGAAAAGGCGTTATGACGTTTTAAAAAATGGCGCAATTAGGGCCAAAGCCAGAGGAAGGAAAAAAAACAGCATTATTAAGGTTGTAATGCTACAGAAGAAGTAAACTATATGAAAGCTTCATGCAATTAGGAAAGTATCGTTACTGAAAAGTAGCACATAACAACTTCTTTAATAATAAAAGAAATAGCACTACAAAGAATAATTGATTGAGTCGCTACAGGAGAACTCCTTTAGTAATAAAGAAGTATTACTTAATACTGATACTGGGAGGAAAAATTAAGTGCTACTTTAAGTGATATTGCTAAAGTAACTTTTTAAAAAAATACTATAATCTCATCTTTTTTTAAAGTGTTTTCTTTAAAGAATGCATCTATAGTAGTTAGTGTAACGAAATTATAAAAAGTAACAAAAGTGTAAATTATAATATCGTAACACACAAAAATTCACCTTTAAATAATACTATAATCTCATCTTTTTTTAAAGTCTTTTCTTTAAAGAATGCATCTATAGTAGTTAGTGTAACCAAATTATAAAAAGTAACAAAAGTGTAAATTATAATATCGTAACACACAAAAATTCACCTTTATTGCATTAAATTGAGAAAATTAGAATTTTATATTGTAGTACTACACTTTGAATGCTATTATAGCATTAATTCTTCTTAATAAAATATGTATTAATGAAAGATAAAAATATAACCTAAATTTTATAATGTACTGGATCTTTACAATTTATTTTTATCTTGATATTACTGTAGTAGCATTTATTGCATCGAAAATATAAAAACCGACAACGTAAATAGATTTTTTCACTTTGTAAATAGAAAGCATTACAGAAGCTACTATTATCACTGCTAAGGAAATAAGAATGGATTTTAAAATAAAACGTTTTATACTTTCGGAGTAATTGATGTAACGCCGGAGGAAATGTTAATAGCATATACTTAATGACATCACCTTTATGCTTCTACAGAAACAAACGCAATCAAAGGATGTGGAAAGAGAGAGAGGAGAAAAAAATCAATCGGTGTAGGTGGAGAACATTCATCCACATCGTGCAACTAGGTGAATAATATGCAGAACTTCTACCCTCTTATTGAGAAACATATCTCATTGGGTCGATGACTGAAGATGGAAAAGCAAAAGAGAAGCAGATGGATATACCAAAAAAGAAAATTCAGTTTCCTTTTATACACTTTGTCCGGATATATAAAAGAAAAAAAAAACAGAAGAAACAAAACGCTTTTTTCTCTCTTTTTCTTTCTTTCTGAAAACGTTAAAGGTAGTGTAGAAGGCTATTAGGAAAAGAGGAAAAAAAACCTGGAGGAGTCAAAAGAAATAGAAAAAAAAAAGAAGAGCATTTTCGCCTTTTTCTTTTTCGTACCACAGTTTGAAAACTGAAGAGAAAATGTGTACAAATAGTTAACAATTACCGAATAACAGAGAAATGCTAACTCGCTGCTACAAATAACAATAATTATTAGTTATTGTTATTATTATTGCGGTTGCAACTCTTTTGTCATTTCTTTCATTTTAATAACAGTCTTTTTGTTACGATAATAGTAGCTCGTTTTTAGTTGTTACAATACATTACCGCCTTCGTTAAGTGGTGGTGTTATTTCTATTTTAGTAATGTTTTCGCTGTTGCCTCCAGTAACAGTAGAATAAATGTAACGCTGTAAAATTAGCATAGCTCATTGTGATTAGCTTAAAATTATTTACAGAATAAGACGAGTCATTTATTTAAAATTCTTCTACAGGTTGCAACAAAACATTATATGGTGACGTCAATGCCAAGTACCCATTGAGGATAACTGAACCTTTCCAGCGTTACTTACCATTTGTATGTAAAATCACCTTTAAGGCGGAAGGAGGAGAATATGGAGATATCATCGAATTAACATTCCTTTCTTTTCACATCGGAACGCTAGAGTTCGGGAGGTGAGTGTACTGGAGTGTATTGTGTACATCAACATCTGTCTTCATCAATCTGCATACCAATATGCAAACTTCAATTATACGCATTCATTCGCATTTATAGACATATTTCCGGTTATATCTTATCAAGTTGTTACTGAAGTAGAATTTAAATCGTGTTATGAATAATTTGAAAGTCAAATATACGAATTAGACTCTTCCGAAAGAATTACGCCTTTTTTTACGCTCTGCCAGATAAAAAATGAATACACGATGCATCTAAGGCTAATAAAAATAGAATTAATAATTAAATAGCGATTAATTTTCGTGCTGCTACAGTATTTAACACGAAAGCTGTAGTAGTAGTAGTAGTAGTAATAAAAAAATGTTATCTTTTAGTTATGTAACTATACGTTTCGGCAGCAATGTTTCTGTGAGATTTATGCTGGCGAAATTTTATTACTGAAAATAATTTAGCGCTGGATGTTTTTTTTTTTAACTTTGCGAAAAGTTTACATTACTGAGCTTTTTAAAATTCGATACAGCTACATCTGCATGAAAAAACAGGAAGTGTAATTTTGTAAATACCCAAAGGCTTTCTTGCCTGTTTTGCTCTAACTTTTATGGTAAAAGTTAGAGATGCTGTTCGACTTTAAACTTTTAAAGTATCAAAAAGCATACTATCGAAAGTTGGATACTTAACCGAACGTTCACATACAACCCAGCTGTTAGGCGAATGCGATCAAAAAATATATACAGTATATATAACTTCTCTTTTTTCGGCTAAGAAGCAACCACACAAAAATATACAGTTACAGTAATTCGATACAGCTACATCTGCATGAAAAAACAGGAAGTGTAATTTTGTAAATACCCAAAGGCTTTCTTGCCTGTTTTGCTCTAACTTTTATGGTAAAAGTTAGAGATGCTGTTCGACTTTAAACTTTTAAAGTATCAAAAAGCAAACTATCGAAAGTTGGATACTTAACCGAACGTTCACATACAACCCAGCTGTTAGGCGAATGCGATCAAAAAATATATATATATAACTTCTCTTTTTTCGGCTAAGAAGCAACCACACAAAAATATACAGTTACAGTTAACGGTTTATTACGGTATGGCAAACTGATCGATTCCTTTTCTTTCAGAAACCAGACTCAGATATGTCCGAAGGGCCATCTACAAATCATCGAAACGTCCTCCAATTCTGATAATAGACCAGTCAAGTCGACCAGACACGAATCGTGGCATAACACAGATAGTAAACTTTACCCTGTATCACCGTCTTTTGGATTGTTCTGCGGAAATATGGCTGAAAGGACAACATTTTATTCCGAAGAGAGTAATGTCACTTTGATTGTAGTTGTACCAAACAGAGCTTCCATTAATTCGTTCACTTTCAGTCTGTATTTGACTTATAAATTTCTACCCAGCACTCCATCATTCACCAGATATGGACCTAGAGAGAGCCCTTATTACTTGGGTGCAAGAGTACCTGGAAGCTATTGCGATGTTTACTTTTCTGATTGCGACAGGAAGAAGTGCAAGATTCGTTCGCCAAATTTTCCCGGTTTTTATCTGAGGAACTTTACTTGCAATTACAGAATTAAACAAGATCTAATACCTCCAGGATATCATGCACAGTTGGCTTTATCACAGTCTAATGAATATAAAATTTCTTTGTGCACGGGAAGCACGAGTTCTGGTGCATCGAGACGCACAACTCTTACTAAAGATTGTTTTAGTGACACCGTTAGAGTCTACGACGGATCTTCTCCCTCTTCTTCTCTATTAATGGAGTTCTGTGGTACAGGAAGTCTCTCAGAAATCGTCACCAGCGGTCCGGAAGTTCTTGTGCAACTACACAGTTCAGCTTATCAGGTGATGCACAATTCGCGAGTGGAGTTGGATGTGGAAGTGAAATTTGTGAGAATTACTGAATTTCGACTAGAAAATGGGCGCTGTACCTTTCTGGTAGATGGATCTAAACAAAGACATGGACTGATTTATAGCCCTCGCAGCACAATGCCTAAAAACACGACTTGTGTGGTGCATTTAATGGGTGCTTCTGATTACGATCGGATATGGTTATACTTTCTATCCTATTTCGTCAGAGACAAGCAACATTTGACAGGTACCGAACTTTGTGACGTTAGTACTTTGGAAATTTATAACGTCCTATCGAAGAGGAAGAGGACTGTGCACAATGGTTTAACACTCGGAGAACCAGATTATCGTTTTTGCGAAAGGACCACTCCTAACATGTGTGCGAGAGCTGCTGATTACACGAATAATATCCCTCTCCGTCCTTGCGCCCTTCCCGAGGAGAGTTACCTGTCTGACGGACCTGAGATGCTGCTAAGGTATACGTTATACAGCCCTTCCGAAGTGTCCACAATGTCGAGTCTCTTTGTAGCCAGATTCGAGTTCGTGGACACATATCAGGAGGGTAACATCAACAACTGGACAAGATGTGGTTCGTTTTTCGACAGTTTTTCTTCATCAAAAGGAAAGTTTTCTTCTCCTGCTAACCTTTTCTTTTTCGGTCGAGGAGGTAACACAAATTTAACCTGTAATTACAGATTTAAAGGTATGGAAGGCGAAAGAGTAAGGATCACTCTAACTAAATTCAGACTGAAGTCTGATTCCTGTATCTATCACTATGATGAAATTTATCAGAAGCACAGGTGCAAGAGATCGGATAGACGTATACCACAAGGTGCCACTCTTACTGCCACTGAAGAGTGGGATAGAGTGTCTTCAGTTATAGGTTGTATCTGCGCTATCACCGATTGGATTCCTAAACCTTCAATTGTATTAGAATCCATAGGTAGCAATGTTACTATACAGTTTAAAGTAGTAGGAATGTCGCCTTTTGAGGATTACGAAGATTACGCCTTTGAGGGCTATTATGAATTCGTGAAGTCCGCCTTTTGCCAGGATGGTTTAGCGAGAAATAATAAAAGCAGCGAGGGTGATCTCGAATTTATAGCAACTAAAGAAGTTGATAATAATCCAGCACCTATAAGGTGTAGATGGTACATAGCAGCTGCTCCTCATAAATATCTCTACTTAAAAATTCGAGGAAGGGATGGCACTCGAGGATGTAGAACAGATAGTAACCGTTTAGTAATTTATAGTGGTTTAGAACTGGAACCTACTGGAGTAGTTTGCCTGACTGAAGCACCAAATGAGATCGTAGATGCATTTTCATTTTCATGGTATAACGAAACTCATGCTGGAGGAATGAATCCCCAACGTGATCATGTGTTCATAGAAGTTATCTTTAGAAAGGCAGGATCCTTAATGCTCAAATGGTTAGAGGTAACTAAATCATCTCTTCGCACCCATTCGGGTCAAACTTTGAGGAATGTTAATTGTCTGTACGAGTGTCCAGAGCTTAATATGTGCATAGCACCGGAACTATGGTGTGATGGTAACATGCATTGCCCAACAGGTTACGACGAGACTCCTGAACATTGTGATAGATTTCCCGTTTTGTACGCGGCAGTAGGAGGTGGTGGTGGACTTTTCCTCTTGGTCATTGTCTTCATCACAGTTGCTCATTGCTTGAGAAGGCGATCCAAGTCAAAACATACGAGAAGATTACCAACAGAAGAATTCCAACTTGAAAGTCCAAGTTCCTGAATTGTCCACCGCTGTGATAAAGCTCAATGTAGTAAAATGTAAAAGTGGAAAATAATACTAATCAAATGACGGGAAGCATTGAAGTGTGCCAAAGAACAAATAAAAAAAATATATAGGCCTGTATATAAATAGTATATATGCTCAGATGATGGTGCTGTTAAGGTTCCTGAAGGGAAAAGTTTCGAGGACGAGAAATTCTCTAAGTGCCTCTGGCTATTGATCCACAGAACTGTCAGTTTTTGCTCACCGTTGTGTAGACTGCCCTAGGGACTTGATACCATAACAGTACAGAAAAATACTAAAGAAGGAGGGCAGTGTAAAGTATTTTGGCCACGATTCTTTCCATTATAGTCAGTAAACACGACAGGTGCTAATCGAAGAGGATTTTTAATACAAAAAACAGAAAAAAAAGAAAAATATGATCTTTGCTCATTAAAAATAAGTTCTTAATCATTACCGTGATCTGTACAGTGCTTACTCTTCTTTCTCCATGTGATCTTTTGTCTCATCACAAATTTACGAAATTCTTTTTGTTTTTGTAAATTTTTACAAGGATAAAGTATATCTATATACATACATATATAAATATATATATACTATATATATTTGTACAGATGTCTCGAAAGGTAATAAATCATTTAAAATGTTTTAATAACTTTATTTATTTACCATTTTTTTTTCTCTGAAAATTAGTTTAAGAAGCTGAAGAAAATAAGAATAACAGAAAATTTTCACACATGTTCAAGAACGAGTTGATTTTTTTTTGCAAACAACCACATAGTAGTGGCTTTTACACACCTAAATCATACTATAATTTTTCTAAAATAATACTTTTCACATTGATTAAATGGTTAGCAAACAACCACATAGTAGTGGCTTTTATGACTTACACACACCTAAATCATACTATAATTTTTCTAAAATAATACTTTTCACATTGATTAAATGGTTAAAAATTGCACTGCATGTATTTTATTAGTGCTTTATAATTATAAGCTCATTAAACCTATTTTTATAAGCTGTTAGAGGAATAGTTTGGAAGAAACGTCGTTAAGTTAAAAATAATCGTTCTTTGCATGTATTTTATTAGTGCTTTATAATTATAAGCTCATTAAACCCATTTTATAAGCTGTTAGAGGAATAGTTTGGAAGAAACGTCGTTAAGTTAAAAATAATCGTTCTGTCTTGTTAATGTTCTCAAAAATAAATAAATAGCGAGGAAGTATATCGAAGTTAATACGTTTTCAAACAGAAACCAAAAAGCAACAGGATTAATCGAAATTAATTTGAGAGTTTCTCAGTTAAAATATCATATTTAAAGAAACATAAGATCAGATAGTTAGTTAAACATTCATAAAATCCCCAAAATAAGTTTTAAAGTTTTGTCTTCAGTATAAATATTCACTACAAAATCTAATTAAGTTCCAGGCCAAAAATTTTTTCCATGGAAAAATTTTCAAATGTAATCCTGTTCAAAATATTCATAACTAAGAGATGGATGAAGATTGGGAATAAAGTGAATCTGCAAGAAGTATTGACAACTGTTATTGATTCCAAAGACACAAAATATTTGACTTGAGAGATCGATCTTGGCTATATATTTTTTTTCTTTTTTTCGTTCTCCAAGAACATTAGAGCTTACATATCGTCTGTTTTCAAGTTACGATCTCGTCTGTTTTCTATTGAAAAAGAGAAAAATAAAAATAAGAAAAATAGAAAAAAAGGAAAAAAAAAAGATATCTTCTGATCGAAATATCTTTTTGTCAAGTTTTTGAAGCACTTGTCTACACAAGAGTAATTGATTTTGGCTTTAATGTTCATAATAGTAAATCCATACAAGACTTTTCCTGGTTTTTTTCCTTATTTTGGTCAATGTTTGTTATTTATGAAAGATAAATTGTTTCTACAATCATCTAAATATTACCAAAGATATATATATTTTCTATTTTCTAAAAATTAAAAAAAAAAAATAACTTTTGACCACATAAAAGTTAAAGAAATTAAAAAAAATAGTTAATTTAAAGAATATAATTAGAAAATTACTCATACAAATGTGAATAAATATCTAAATATTTGCGAATTATTCTGCAGGTAATTATTTTTTAATTAAATGCAGTTAAATTTATAACAATTATCTTTTAATAATGAAAATGAACTATACATTAAATAATAGAACGGTTATTAATTATTTGTATGAATAAATTTTCTATGAGAAAATAAAATGAGATAATTGAAATTCTAAATATTAAATTATAGAAGGAAATTGTTTCAAAGACATTAAGCTATATAATAAATTTTAAATTAAAAATTCTTAGTAAGAAAGAAACTTGTTTATTATTAACAGCCCTGTTATGTATAAAAATAAATTATTCATGTTAAAAATTGAATTATGGAATTTTTTTTTTTTTTTAATGATGTTTTGGTTTTATTTAATTAATATTATGCAGTGGCTCATCACTGGGGATCAAAGAGGACAGGCTCCATCAACAGTTTTATCAAATAAACTAAATTATTCACTAATAAAAATAAATTTGATTTTACAAATTATTTTTTTTTGATAAACTAAATTATTATAAAAAAATCATTTTTCCTTGACTAAATATATTAATCATCATATCATACTAGTTATTGGTATATTATATATACCATTTATATTGATTATATATAAATAAATATATAAATTAAAAAATATAAATTTGATTAAATTTTGAATAATAATGATTTCTTAATTATTGTAAATTTTAAAATTCTCTAATAAAAATATGGATTAATTTAAATCTGATTATTATTTTTTAAGTTCACAATAGTAAGATTGTTTTTTACTAATTAATCCTGTTTCCTATAATATGTAATTATATAGATGTAATAAAAAGTTATATTAAATGAAATTTTAGGCCCCGTATTGGTACTAATGCATCTAATAATTTACCATCAACAAGTCCTATATTATCTCCCTCCAAGAAGACTCATCACCGTTCTCTTTCTGATGCAACAGGTAACTGTAATTATTGATATTTAAAAATTGGTTAGATTTTTGAATAATAAATAATTTTTTTAGGATTGTCACTTGAAAATTGTGGATTGAGAAGATGTTCCAGCAGCATTGAACACCCAAACAAAATTGCACTTGGTGAATTGCATTCTGGTCATGCATTTGACAATGGTTGTACTTGTTTTGATAGTTGTGAAGGAGTATGCAGTGATCTTAAAGGCATAAAAGTTGAATGCCATTGTCAGGTTAGTTTGAAAATATTTTGGGTTATTTTTCGGAAGTAATTTTAAAATATTAAATCAACAATTTATTGATAATTATATTATTAGATATTTTTATTATTAATAATACATTTTTAATTTAGGCTCCAAGATTAGGTCCAGAGCAAGAATTTGTAAAGGCTTTAATTAATATTGGCCTTCGCCTACAAGCCGTCCCCACAAAAGAATTAAAAAGTAAAAATATTAATTCGTAAAAACAAAATTTTTTTTATTTAAAATTTATTTAAATTTTCAATAAGTACAGTGATTTTTGTTCATGTGTAGATAGTTTAAAATGATGTTTTTCTTCATTGAATTATAACTATTGAAAGTTTAACAATATGACATGTGCATCTGGCCAAAATATTGAACTTTGCAATGCATGTTTTGTTTAATAATAAAACAAAATATAAGAGCAAAAAAATATTTTTTAAATAATAAAATCTAAATTGAATTTATTATAAGTGTTAGCTTGTATAACAAATAAGCAAAACTATTCCTTTTAAATTAATATTGATAATTTAATATTAAAGTAAATTATAAGAAATGAATTTAATTCTAAATTATTCTACTAATTGTAATCTGTTTGAATGTGTTATAGTTCATGGTTAAAGCTGAGCAGATCACAGATGGGTCTGCCTATTTTTATCAAAGTGGCTCAAAACTAATTAGTTAACCCTCTTCAAAAGTATAATTGTTAGCATGATTCAATGATTGAAAAATTTTCCCAAATATGCACCATTTGGAGAAAGCTCAAGCTTATCAATCCAGAAATAATATCATGATTTTATAATTTTATTTAACTTTATTATGTTCATAATTAAATCAACCTAGCCAAATAACTCCTAGTGGAATAATTTGATGATAAACTATAAATTTAATGCTTATTTCTCTTATCTTGTTACAACTGACAAACACTTAGTGAAATTTTTTAATGCATAAATTTGCATCTTTTTTATTTATGAGGATTTGCTTTTGGCAAAATCATTACATCAATCATCTGCTATGCTATTAGATAGAATGAAATGAATGAAAAGCATGATTTAAGAGTAAATTTTAATTGGAAAATATTACATAGCAGTTATATCTTAAATATGTCTGCAATTAGTTTTCTTTATTTAAATCCATGATTGTATTTTGTTTTACATAAGTTAATAAATTTTTCTTACATATTAACTCTAAAATTGTTTTATGAAAAATTTCATAATTCAGATGTTCTATCACCAATTTAATGTATGAATAATTGATTTTCTTACTTATTCTCTTCACTAATTTTGTTAGATATTTTCAATCAAATTTATATTTGTATATCAGCAGTTTTATATTAGAACAGAATTATATTAATCATTAGATGCCATTGCACACATCTGCATCAAATTATTTCATTGTTTCAAAAATTTTTGCAACTATGGTAGACATTTAATAATATAAAACAATTATTGCATATTACTCTAATACAGTTTCTAATCTAATTAATAATAATTCTATATTTAAATAACCAATCAATTTTTTCAAATATATACTGCTGCTACTTATTGCTAAATTATAAAGAAATAGTTGAAAACATAGCTTTTTTCATTTTTTTTAATAATTTCCACTGTAATTATGGTAGGTCTTTGTTTAATATCACTTCAGTTAATGTCATTTTGCTATTACATTGCAAGCAAAAACTAAATTAAAAGTTTTAAAATTAAGTCAATGGAACAATAAAGTCTTATTTTCTTACATTTCCTGTATAAAAGAGAGAGAATATATTTGAAATATATAAAATAGTCATAGAAAATCAAGCAATCATATTTTATGATACAAGTTCACACAGCTCTATTAGCAAGTATTACAAGAATTTTAATATGGTATAACGTTTTTGAACCTAGCAGTGGTCACTAGTCAGTACCATTCTCTTACAAAGATAAGATTCTTAATAGAACAACATATTATAGAACAATAAATTTTTAAAAAATTGAATTGCAGAACGTCCTTCAATCCAGAACATTAAAAAGATTTTTTAAATAGTATACAAGAAATAAATATATACATTTAAAATACAATAAATAAAAAGCAGAACAATACAGAAAAATATATAATAATTTTTAAATTAACATAACATGGGAACTAAAACTAAGGACATACATTACACATTAAAAAGTCTATAAATACAAAGGTATAAATTATGGCCTTCTCCTGTCTTGACCGTTTTTGAATTAAGCAAGTTGTTTTTCTACATATTTAACATATTTTATGAATGTTAATTCCAATTCACAATATTGTTTAAGAGCACTGTATTAAAATATATTATAATAGATCTATTGATTGGATTCCTCCATGGGAAATGCTGACTTTTCAATCAGTGGACCCAGGATTTAATCTCACTTGGCCCAATTTGTCTCTCTCTTTCATCTATATTCTGGTTGGCATTGTTGGATATAGTCAACATGCAATATGTGATGGGAATGGCACTGTTATTAATGAATGAATGATAGCTGACATTAAGAAAAACTAATCATAGATATAATATCTGTAAATTCTAAGGTAAATTTTATTAGAAAATAATTTTTCTTTCCTGTAAATTTTATTAGAAAATAATTTTTCTTTCCTGTAAATTTTAAGATATAACTGCTATGTAATATTTTCGAATTAAAATTTACTCTTAAATCATATTTTTCATAGAATTGCAAAATACTTATACTGCCATAACAATTCAAAAGTAAATAACAACAGTACTAAGGCAGGATATATTCATAACTTAAAAAGCAAAAAACAACATATATTCATAACTTAAAAACAGTGCTACTACTTCTAAATGTCATATTTTTCATTTATTTCATTCCAATATTGAACAATATACTTGAATTACTACTCATATAAAAATGTGATTGCTTGGTTTTTGCAGGACTGATGACAAAATTACTAAATAGTATCAATTCTAATACCAAAAAGAAAACATTCTAGGAATATAATCTTGACTTATTACATTAGGTTTGTGGGTTTTTGATTTTGGTTAATGTTAAGATATTCAGGACCTAACTTAGTCATTAAACAAAAAATTTATAAATCACGAAAACGTTTTCAGTTTATTCAGCCATTTTCAGTTGAACAAAAACAAATAGAAAAAGGAATATGATGAAGTTGCAATATTTAGATCAGCACATTTTAAAATAAAATTTAGTGATTAAAGTTTAGAATAAAAATATTTAAAAATTTTTAAATGACAATTTGAACATAAATTAGTATATCAGCCATTAAACATACAATAGTATAAAAGTTGATCAAGATTCTGCATCAGTATTTATCAATTGCTGTTTAATATAATATAAATTTACTCAATTGCATATTGTAAAATTTTCAAATGAACTTATTTACAATTATTTTAAAATACAAAATATCTTGATTTAATGTGCTAACATATTTAATTCTTTAAAATTTAGCTCAAATATTACAAGCAGAATTGTCCATGCTAAATTTAAATTTACCAGCTCGTGTCTGGTTGCCAATTCATTCAGCTATTCTTCCACATCTTGTAGTTCGTGTTCCTCCACAAGCTGCTGTAGTTCTTAATTCAAAAGATAAGGTAAGATTTCTAAAATCCTGGAATATTGAAATTATATTTTTGGAAACATATGAAATTGAATGCAAATAAAAGTTTTATTGTTTAATATATAATGTAATATTAAAACTTCAGTTATGGTGACTGCTACTTATTATTATTCATATAATTTATTAGATTAATCAAATCCCATTCAAATAACTCTTGTCTCACCTGTATCATAGGAGGCAACTAAAGAGATATTTCTTAAGAGTATTTTTTAAGGTATTTATGAAAATGACATGATGAATAATGGAAATCAATGTCTCTAATGGTGCTTCTCTACAGATTTGTTGGCTCTCAGCATATGACAAATTTCTTAGATCTTTTGTGAATGAAGACAGGCCATCCTAAATCAACTTTTATATTTTGTTGTTAGCCTGTATAGAAAGGGGAAAAAAACCAGTATTCTAAGTGGATCTGAGCCAATATAAGATTAGTGTCAATACCTCACTATCTCTGAGAGTAAAATAAATTTTTGTAACATTATTATATAGCAAGTATATTTTAGAGACTGTAGTGTCACTGGAAAACTTTTCCCATTTATTAGAAAAAATTGTCGGATATCCTTGATTATAAAGCCCATTGAACTAAGTTCATAGATTTGTTACTGGCATTGAACAGTGATACAGTTCAATTCCAGTAACAGGTACAATTATCTGAGATGATGTGGATAGAGCTAATAATATCTTCGATAATCAAAAACTCAATTTAATAATAACTTGGTAAATTATTATTAAATAAACTGGATTTGAATGCATTAATGTGGTGATCATTATTTTGTTTTCAGATTAGATCTGATTTTTGAATGCAATAACATTTATTATATAATTTAAAAATTATCACATTATTTATGTTGATTTTTTTTTTATTTTTATAATAAAACACTTATACAATAAAACACTTAATTTTATTTACAACAAAACATTTTTAATTTTATTTTGTAACTGCTTTATAATAATAATAAATTCAGCACAAAGTGAATGATAATTCACCTTGTAATATAGAATCTTGATTGATCAAGACTACTGTAAATATTTTTTAAAGAGCAATAGGCTTGCCAATACATTTTTTTACAGACATAACTAACTTCTTGATACTTTGAGAAATGATTTCAGAAATAAACCTTTGGGAGTTAGAAGAGGATGGAATTCTAAAGATTTATTGCTATAGCTGTCACTACAGTGCATCAAACAATAAGCAAATTCTCATGCATATCATATTAATATTTGCATTTCTAAACTATCATAAGCAATAACTGTAAAATATCTGCTATATGACCATATGTTCCAAACTGTTTGAAGTACTTTAATTATCATCAATATAATCATGATACTCAACACTTGTTATGGAAAAATTACTTGTCTTAAATATGGTAGGAATAACTACAGTGAAAAGAAATGCTCTAGTAGTTAAAAATTGCATTTAATTACAGTGGAATTCATCTAGTCTATTCTCAATTTTGTCGTAATTGGAATTTCAAGAAATAGACTGAGTTAGTATCCTTATACCAAGGCATGCAAACAAGTTGTTATTCTTTATCTTGCCAAAACAATGAACACAATGATATTGTGAAGACTCCAAATAACTTCATTGATATGCAGGCAGAAATCTATCCATCTACAGAATTTTTGTAGATTGAATGGGGGAAAAAATATTTTCAAAGAAAGAGTGTTAATTCTCCCTCTTATATAAATTTTTGATGATGATATGATCATTCATTAGAATTATTATAGCTTCCTGCATAATATTACTGTTCCTCTTTCCTGCTTGCTTTGCTTTCTACCTACTTGAAACAAATATATGTAATTAAACCTGAAGAAATCTTAGTATCCATTAGAAAGATCATACTAGTAATTGGTAATTATTCTGATATTCGGCTTTGTTTCATCCTTGGCTTTCACATAATTGCTGTTTGTCTTTTAGTTGATCCATCTTTCATACTGCTCTATAAGCAAACTAATTCCTGGTTCGGATAACACAAAACAAAACAGAGAACAAAGCTTATTACTTTTTACTCAAAATATTTTTAATAAAGCATTCTCGGGTATCTTTTCATTATCAATATTCTACAAACTCGAGTTTATAGAATACTAATGAGTAGATATCTGAAAGTGCTTTATTAAAAATATTTTGGTTCAAGAAATAAGCTTTTATACTTCATTCTGTTTACTATTAACCTCATGAAAGAGTAAACAAACTGGACCATGAAACATTAATTGATCAGCTACTTATTCATTTTTATTAATTGATTTCTCTGATCAGATGAATCTACTTCTTTTTATGATAATCTGCTTAATGATCCTGTACTGATAAAGACTGAAGCAAAATTCTTCAATGTTATTTTTGATTATAATCTTGTTTTATTTCTGTTGGCTATATCTTACAGATATGTATGAAGTATTGAATATCCTTAATGCTTTGCATTCGTAAGGCAGCTATATTTAGCTATTGATAGTAAAATTATTGTTACAATATTGTCATAATTATTTGCTACAATAGTTATGATACAAAATTGCATTATGCATTAAATTAGTTTTTAAAATATTTTTCATATCAAAAATTTTTTATGTAAAGTCCAATTTATGGAAATTGGATTTATATAAGTCTAGGAACTCATATACTGGAATATTACCGTATTACTTCGAATTTAAGCTGCAGTAGGATTTTAAAATTGGAAAAAAAAAAACGACTTTATAATAGGTATTAAAAGTAAGAAACATTTTTATTTACTTAAATAAGTACTAATATATATAATAAGCTACCTAATTTATTGAGAATCTTCTTCAGATATACTATCACTTTTGTTTTTTTTTTAAATAGTAATATCTTCTCCCAAACATGTTTTAATCAATCTTTCATCAATTCTATTGTCATCCATGCATTCTTTTGTGCTTGAACCTTAGGAAAATTTTCCTTGGATTTAGTTTTTTGTTTAAAATAATAAGAAGTGTCAATTTGTTTCCATCAGCAGTTATAAACAGCATTATATTAATTTGTGATTTTTCTTATTATTAAAATATGGCCAAATGTGACGCAATTTTACAAGCTACTATCAAAGAGCAACTGGATTAAATCAGAAAAATATGAACGGGGGACCACCAAATAAAATGCTATCAATGGTCATGATACTATGGCATGCCTAGAGTGTAAAGCAAAAAACTCCAACATTGGGGAGTTGGAGATGGCAGAAATAAGATGTTAAAATATTCACTTTGAATTTAAGCTGCACCCAAATTTTACATCAAAAATTGGAATAAAAAGTGCGGCTTAAATTCGAAGTAATATGGTAATTTATGTTAATAATTCTAAACTATTTGTAAGGTTAATGATTTTGATATATGTTTACTAAATATGAATTCAAACTATGCTAAAACCCATTATTTTGTTTAATATTTCTAAACAATTTATTTTTTTAGGCTCCATATCTTATTTATGTAGAAGTTGTTGCTGTAACAAACATGCAAGTAGCTGTTGTGCCTCCAAAAATAATCAATACTTTGAGGCAGACACGTTCAGAAGAAAATCTACCTGATTACTTTGTACAGCATGAACTTTCTGCTGTATCATTTTCTATATATCCTATTGTGGATGATGATGCTGAATGTTGGACACAAGATGATGATGATATATCAATGCAGGTATGTGTGCATGTACGTAGGTGTGTAAATATATAAATATTTATTTAGCTTTTTTTAGATGAGCTGTATATATATAACATACTATCTATTCAAATTTTTAATTTATATATTATTTTTTGTCTACTTTAGTATGTAGCTTGCCACAGGTCACTTGATAGAGATACATTGTCCCAACATTCTCAAGATAGTGGCACAAGTGCAGATAGTAGAGAACCAGTGTTTGTTGCTGCAGGTGATATAAGACGCAGGCTTTCTGAAAGCATGAATGTTCCAAAGACTACTTTTAAGGTTTGAGGAGTTGGAATTTTGATAAATTTTGGGTTTTTAACTGGCAAATATCTTTTATCTCTTCATCTTAACACACAGATAAGGAGTATGTCATGTTAAGATTAAATAACAATAAAATACAGATAAATATTTTTTGTTTTATGTAACAGTGGAGTCTCTACGAAACCAACTACACTGTGACTTTTTTTTTTTTTTCAATTATACTGTGGCGAGTTATAATTAGTAATAGTCTAATTCAGTATTTCCCAAACTTTTTCTATAACGGAACACTTTACAAATCCTGAAAATTTTATGGAACACCTTGATTATTTTATAATACAGTGGTGTCTCTCAATTTGACATTAATCAAATTGGTCTCGCAATTCAGCATTTGAGTTTCACAGGTTGGCGCATGCACGTGCATGGAATTGTGTGATGTCATTTGCTATTTGTCAGTTCTTGTTGGGCTACTTTGGTGTCTGCCCATGTTGTTTGTGTTAATTTTCAATTCTACATTTTTCAGAAAGTAAAAAATTTGTAATTATTTTTATTTTTTATTTTTTGAGTGAAATGAAAGGATGGGTTCAAAGAGAACTGACTAAAGGAATAATTCCAAAAAGAAGAATACTTGATTGAGCAAATAGATGAAGAAAAAAATTATAGATAAAGTGCAGAAAGGTAGAACAATTAAAATGTAACTCGAGTATGAAGTTCATAGGATAACTGTGGCAACATTCTGCAACAGAGAGAAGATTGTGGATGCTAGGGTGTCTGCTGGAAGACTTCATTCCAATATTCAAGGGCTAATAAATTGTGTGCTGTGTATAAAATAGTGTATTTTGTAATTCAGTGTGTTATACAATAGTAGTGGTGTATAAAATAGTGTATTTTGTAATTTAGTGTGTTATACAATAGTAACTATATTTTTTAACCTTTTTATATCTCTCTCACCTCACCCGTTAGAAGAGTGGGATGGGGACCGATAATGAATTAATCTATTTTACATAGTATTATATGGGAAATATTGTCCCGCAATTCAACATTAATTCGCCGACGGATTAATGTCGAATTGTGAGGCACCACTGTATAGGTAGATATTAATAATAAATAAATTAGGCAAGTAACTGTAAAAGTTAAGAAAACAAAACAAACATTATCAAATTGTAATTATGAACAATAAATTAGCGACTCCAGTTTCATCTTGGCACAATATTTTAAATCATATGAAGCTTATATTAATTTTCATAATTTTTGTGGAACACTTATTGATCTTCCGCGGAACATAGTTTGGGAAACGCTGGTCTAATTTATTAATGTACAGTATATGTTTTAATTATATTTTTCCATGTACTATTATAATTTATATATTTCAAGACATATTTATTCTTAGATAATTTGTACTGTAACAAATTAGCATGCTTTTGTTTTAAATTTAAATCTAACACACACAATTCTTATTTGCTGTTTTTTAATAGTATATATTGTTTTATATGTGAATATTCTGAACTGATGAGGATTACAAACTAATTGAAAACATTTTTCTGCATTACTTAAAACTTTTTACTGTCCTTGCTTTCTGGCTTGATCCAATATATTTAGTACAGATACAATATTTTACTAAATATGAATAGTGTTGCTTCTCTTAATAAATCTAATTTAGATGTTATATTTTTATCATGTTATGTATTTATAATAAGAAAGTTCATTTTAGCAAAACTTTTAATTATCTAGAGAGATCCAGAAGATCCTTCAGCTGCTGCATTGAAGGAACCATGGGATGAAAAAGTGAGAAGAATTCAGGAATCGTCTCCTTACGGACATCTTCCAAATTGGCATTTGTTGGCAACTATTGTGAAATGTGGAGATGATTTAAGACAAGAATTAATGGCTTATCAACTGTTGGCCACATTGCAAGTATGTTGTTTTAAATAAAATAAAATAAATAAAAACATAAACCAAATACTTATCATCTTAGTATTTCTCAATTTAATAATCTATAAAAATTTTTATAGGACATATGGGAACGAGAACATATTCCATTATGGGTACGCCCTTACAGAATTTTGGTGACCTCAGCTGATAGTGGCATGATTGAGCCTATATTAAATACAGTCTCTCTCCATCAAGTGAAGAAACACAGTAAGATGTCACTTTTGGAATATTTCTTACAAGAATTTGGTGCCTTTAATAGTGAAGAATTTCTCTCTGCCCAACGCAATTTTGTCCAAAGCTGTGCTGCTTATTGTCTCATCTCTTATTTAATCCAAGTGAAAGATAGGTAGGAAAATAAATAATTATTGATATAATTATAATTTATATTAATTGACTATTAATAATAATTATTAGACACAATGGAAATATTCTGTTGGATTCTGAGGGACATATCATCCATATTGATTTTGGGTTTATTCTTTCATCATCTCCCAAGAATCTGGGTTTTGAAAATTCTCCATTCAAACTCACTCAAGAATTTGTTGATGTAAGACTAATCAGTATTACAATTATTTCAGTTTATATTTATAATATCTTAACAATAACTGTTTTGAATTTTTAACAGGTCATGGGAGGTCTTGGTAGTGATATGTTTGAATATTTCAAAATACTTATGTTGCAAGGATTAGTATCTGCACGGAAACATAGTGAAAGGATATTAAGCCTGGTAGAAATTATGCAGTCAAGTTCACAGTTGCCATGTTTCAAAAATGCAGCTAGTGCAGTACGTGCACTTAAAGATAGATTCCATATGGGATTAACAGAAGAACAATTGCAATTATTAGTTGACAGCATGGTAGAATCGAGCATGCATTCACTCACCACAAAATTATATGATGGTTTTCAATATCTGACCAATGGAATACTTTGAATGCAACATTTTCTTTTACAAAACATTATTATAGTTTCAAGAAGATATTTTCCATTATCACAAGTTCGGCAAATGGTTATCATCCAGTGTCTTAAGTGTAGACAATTTCATTTCTTTGTGATCTAATCTACCAAAACCTTTGACTTCCAAATCTGCCAATTATACAAATTGTTATTGTATAGTCAAAATTCATATCATTTCTCATCTTTTTGCCATTTCACCGCATCGAAATTCTACAGAAAGTGTTTCTGTTGAGCTGCTTTGTTACTTGGAGTATAATCAAAAATATATATATATTAAATTCCATCCACTGTTGCAATTTTATGCTCACTTGTTGGTGCAAAAGTTTGTACATTGTCTAGTGCATTCCAGCAGAATGTCGTTTTAGTATATCTGGTGTATGCAGCAGGTGCTATAATATGAAAGATTCAAGTCTGATTTTTATAAATCTGTGAAAGTGAGACAGCCACAAACAATTTGTTAAATCATATATCCAGATGCAAACTTTTATTTATACATCATTCTAAATATGAGAACTAAAATGCAAAACTTTGGATGATCTTATATTCAATAAATGATTGTCAATTAAAAACATTCAAAAAGAAAAGCACGAAACATCTTGTACAAAAGAAATTCGCCATCATTTCACTATCCCAATTCCATAACTGAATGAACTGAATGAATTAATCAATATTCAGATGAATAAATGAATGCTTTGCTATTTTGATGACCAGAAAATCATTGATCTGTATTAAAGAAGTTTGTTCCTTTATTAGATTGATATCATTTAAATATTTCTAGGCTGTAACTACTTAAAAGATTGTTTCAAATTATCTTCATATCATACAAATTTGTCATTATTTTTGCATATATTCCAAATTTAAAAATACTTTTAATATGTTATTGACTGGTGAATGTTTCTCAGATAATTGTTTTTTTATAATTGTTTCTGAATCTTTATGTATATTATCTCCGACTTGTGTGTGAAAAGCAATGTTTAGGAAATGGGAAAACATTAATAATGTAAATATCTGTCTTTTTAAGAATATTAATAAAGCTTTGTCCTGCTTCCTTAAATGGAATATATTAAAAAAATATCAAAAATTTATTATATCAAATGCATGCTTTAAGATAGTTTTATCTGTCTTGTTTTTTTATTATTACAGACTACTATTAAAAATTTATAAAAATAATTTGACTGAATTTATTAAAAATAAATCACAAGGCAAATAATATATTAATAAACATATTTAAATGAACTATAATTCTATTAATATTTGGGCTGTTAAGCTGTGAATGACTAGAAAAAATAGTATTTGAGATAATTGTTAAGTAATTATTTAATTTTAATCATTTTCATTTTTAAGTCATTTCCTCCTACCAGAATTTATTAATATATAAGATCTTATATCTTTCTACTTGAATTTTACTTTATTAAAATAAATTATTTCAACTAAAATGAAAAACAATAATGAAATTTCTTATTAGTCAAATCTTTCGATTTTTCAAAAATTTATAAAAGCATTGTGGAAGAAATGCACTTTTTGACAATCATATTTTCCACTACACTATTTTGTTCAAGACCTATCTTAGTTCTGTTTTTTTTTTTTCAATTCCTCTGAGTGCATAAAATTATCATTTGAAATAAGACTGGCTAATTTCTGTTTTATCAATCAGAAAGTTTTCCTTAATTGTATACATCCCATTTTTTGTATTTAACTGTATTTAATCTAAAGTTCAGTTTAATAGGTCTATTAAATTATTACATTAATGATCTAATATATTATCTTATAAATTCTATTTCTATATTAAAAACAATACTTTGGGTGTGTTATGCAGTAATAATGTATTATATTTTGAATAAATATATTAGGATTATTCCAGCAGAAGAATGCAAAATAAAGAAAATATATATCAATAAATTGCTAATTATACTTCTAACTTAAATAAATATTATAATGTATGTAATGTCAATGCATGCTTTATTTTTAAATTATATTAAAATTATAAAAAATCTAACAATATCCCAATTAGTCCAACATTTAAACAAAACACTGGTTTTACAATCTTTCCCTATCTAAACATCAGATTTTCACTTGTTTCGGATAATCACCATCCCCCATCGTCAATCCATTGTTCGCAGATTAACATAAATAACCCCCCCTCTAATTCCACCTCTACATCCTTGTTGCAGTGGAAAAGAAATAACGGATAACGATTGCAGTTTTGAGTTCTCCCTGGCTAAATAAGCTCTGGTGAGATTATTCCTTTGAGAGAGACCAGGCGAAACCTCATGTTCAGCCAAGAAAAAGGCTTCTCGTCCCTTTTATTGGACCTGAACCTGTCCTGGGAATCAGATCAAATGCATTTTATTGCAAGTTGTCAGGGTTTTAGACTGGTTGGTAAGATGAGATACAAGCACTTAACGCATGTAGCTTTAGTCCGGGAATAGATATCCAACTTCTGTTGGATATCTATTCCCGGACTAAAGCAAACAAAGGTTATTATTTTTGGTCCTCTATAGAGAACTAAAGTTGCTTGCATTGCATAAAAATCAAGCTATGATTGTTAGAGGACGTTGTCATCTTAGGAAACATCTTCACTTAATTGGGATTGTTGATAATCCCAATTGTAGATGTCAAAGGGGAGATGAAACTGCTCTTTATATTTTGTGTGAATACATTAACTGTTTGCATGTAACAAGCAGTTAACGTATGCAGAGGACGAGAAAATAAATGATGAAATTTCGATATAAAAAGTATTTGCCCGCACGTAATATCTATACCGGTACGCTCCGCCATCTTGAAAAATTGCTTTTAAAGCAGAGTTTTTGGAATGAATCTTGGAACACAATGAAATTTCGATTCAATTTTTATTCATCAGTTGATGGGGTGAACCTTTCATTTTATAAATCTATATGCATAAGAGAATTAATCTTGAACACAGCGGAATTAGTTATCGATTTCTATATTAACAATCGGTAAAGGACGATTGTAATTCCTTGATGTATACTTCGGAAACTGCAGCAGATAAAAGCATAGTTTAGCAATTACAGAACCAAAGATACTACATATTCAAATTCTTCCTTATACAAATGACGATTATCATTTGCTTTCTGCCGAACAATGCGCAAAACAGCCAGAATTTTTAATATGATGGCGCGCACTGATTCAGGCACTACATGCGTTAAGTGCTTTTATCTCATTGTCCATAACTCTGAAGTATCAAAATTACTATTACCAAGAATATTTCTATAAAGAATGCTAATCTGAAGAACTCGAGTAGTCTCGGGGGAGATATTACACCACAAGTATTCTCGTAGTCGGCCAGATTGACCGCATGAAAACGCTTTGGCTTTCTACCTTTGAGGACCCGGGTTCGAGTCTCGAGTACCAATCCTTAGAAAAATTTATCATGGGATCCGGGTCCTCAATCCGGATAATGGATAGCCAGTGGAAGGGCTTGTTTTGCCCCGCTAATTAGTACTCTGAAAAGTGACGTCATCTGTTGTTAAAAAAATTATAATTGTAGTGATGGAAGCGTACTATCACTCGGAGAATATTAGTGGGTTCAATTCCCGGATCCCACTACTAACATTTTTACGGGGGTACAGGCCATATCTATTGAATCCTATCCTTAAACCTTCCGGAAGGTTCTGTTCCACCAGAAGAGGTGTAGTCGGCTCTTGGGGTAAACACTATTTGGGAAGGAGTGTAGTACTACTAATAAAAGCCGACTATTACTAGTGATATCAGGTGGAGGATTAGGTTTACGAACTGTAAATTTTGATGTGTTTCGGTTATTTTTAACTTTTTCTGAAATATGTAGTTAGAGAAACGTGTGTAAATGCTTTTTTTAAATGAATTCTTTTTTATGCTATTTTATTGCAATCATTTCAGGGAAATTATTTAAACAAAAGCGCTAACTGCGTTTATTCTGGTGCCTTCGTTCTCTCATTCGTCCTGGTTCTGGAATAACCTCAACGCTTGATTTTTCTCTCATTCGGGAGAATGTAATATTCATATGTTGTAATCGGAAACTATTTCCGCTTTTCAGCCTGAAACAGTTTCCGATTAAGTGGCATAAAAGAAAATCATTTTCTCGTTCGGGGATAAGCGGTGAATTTAGTCCAGAACCATTACGGGTCCCAAAAACCTTTCTAAAATGGGTTTCTAAACCTTTTCATTACGGGTCCCCAAAAACTTTCTTCTATATGTAGGTGCTGGTGGCATTCTATAATGACTTTCGATGCAAACGGGGCATTTACCTCGAGAGCCATTATAGAAGGTACCAAAATGAATCTGGGTCCCACGCCTCAAAATTTTTCCGGGCCCGATCTGTTCAACCCCATCCTTCAACAATCCGGTTAACCTCACCATAGGTGTTGGCCAGTCTTGATGGACTCTATAAGTGGTCGCCACCAGATACAGATTATCCCTCGTGCGATATGGCGGTTTAATCTAATTAACCAAAATGAATAAAATAAAATTGTCCATTAAAACGTTGGGCGGATAGCCGCATAGTAAAGCGTTTCCTTATTACCTTAGACTGGGTTCAAATCCGGGTCTTAGACTTCCGTTTTTAGGAGCGATCCAGGCTCGATTCGTTGAACTCCATCTTTCAACCTTCCGGTTGACCCCAACATGAATATTGGTAGTGGAATCATCGATGTGATAACACATCTTACCTTATAGTTGGAAAAAAGCTTATTCATCCGTGTCAATTGATTATAACAAAATAATAATGTATCCACTATACATAATTTTAAGTATATAAAATAATTTAAATTTGAACGTTTAAAAAACGTTATTGTCTTATTACCACTTTTATAGTACATAAAAATATTTTTGCTAATATATATTTATAATAATTATATATTTTAAATATTTCTATTAATCGTCGCCGCAGAATATATAAAATTGACAACTGTTTCAATATGCCATATATAATAACAGTCGTGACATCATTAAAATAAATATTCTATACCTATTTGAATGATTTTTATGATTTAAAGAGAAACGAACTAAATGCAGAATATCTATAACTTTTTCTGAAATTTTCTTGAGGCTATAGAAAATAGTTGAAATTCATCTGAAATTATCCTTTAATATTATATGAAGAGATAATACCATCGATAGATAATACTGTATACTGTCTTTGATTACTGTTTACTAGTTTATAATTATTTTCTTTTAGAGTAATTTTTGTAATCTTTCTTATGAATGAATTAATTACTTTTTCTTTATGTATTAATTTAAATAATTCTATGCGAATTAATAATAAAATAAAGATTTTAAAGTTACTTAGAAACTTTTCTCTTTGAACTTTTAGGAGGAAGTGAAGGCGGACAGGTTTTTTTCCCCTTATTAAACTGTGGTGCTTCTGGATCAGTGAGTGTGAATCGTCCGAAGATAAGTATCCTTAGAGCTGTAATAATCGTTGAAGGTGATATATCTAATCTGATTAATCGAATAATCTCCGATTAAAACGCCTCCTGACACCGATAGATGGCGTGTAGAGATTGCAAAATGGCAATTCTTCATAAGGCACTAAGCACGTGGTTATTAGGCACTGTTTTCCTCATTCTGTTTACCCTCAGGCTAGACGAGAAGATTGAATGGAATAGTTTCATCGTCTTCAGTCCCATGTGGTGTTTTGATTTTAAACTCTTAGCTTTTGTATCGTTTCGCATCATGACGCACTGCAAGAACGGTCACGATCGCAACTATGTCACTATGCAAAGGAAATTGTGGCATTTATTTTGCATCTTTTTGAAAGTTGCCTTTCAGTTGTTGGTGTGTGCAAAATTGAAGTATGAATTGACACTATCTTGGTATTTTGTTGCCATCCCATTGTGGATGCTCCTCATCGGAATATCTGGTGATGTAGTTGCACATCTTTTTGGTAGAGGATCTTATTGAAGAATGTGACAGATATCACTAACCCAAAGCTTCCATTTATTATGTAATCTGTGTTGGATTCGTGCTGGTCAGCTGGCAAGATTTATACATGATTTATAATTTCATCAAAGATTGTAATATAGTAAATTCATCAAACTGTGTTGAATTCGTGCCGGTCAGCAGGCAAGATTTATACATGATTTATAATTTCATCAAAGATTGTAATATAGTAAATTCATCAAACATTTTATTCCATAAAGAACTTATCTTACAAATTTGACTAGGTAAGTCTTGGTTGAAACAGTACAAAGGGAAAACAATATATTATTATTAATACTGTTGACACTAATAAAATTTAAATATAAAAATACATCATATACAATAAATTTCAGCTAAAATCCTTGAGGAATGAAAGTTTTCAGTCAAATCTTTCAATCTTTTCCAAGTGGAAGAATTAAAATGAATAAATTCCATTTACAGTATATTAAGAAAATGCAATTGCATTATAACATGAGTGTGAAAATAATTTTTGTTTCTTTATCTGAAGACAATGGATATTATCAACAATTAAAATCCTTGAGGAATGAAAGTTTTCAGTCAAATCTTTCAATCTTATCCAAGTGGAAGAATTGAAATGAATAAATTCCATTTACAGTATATTAAGAAAATGCAATTGCATTGTAACATGAGTGTGAAAATAATTTTTGTTTCTTTATCTGAAGACAATGGATATTATCAACAAAGTACTGTTTTGTAGCTATATTGTACATGTTATAAAAAATAAGCACATTTTGTTTTTTTTTCTTTTTGGAATATTTTACTAAATAGAATTATAATAAATACAAGTCTATATATAAAAAATAAAATGGTATAGTTTGATTATATTGCAAAAAATGCAATGATTAAATTTGGTAACATTTAGAATGTAGTGTTTTATTTTAAGAGAGTTTTCTTATTTTAGTTGATGCTAAAGAATATTATGAGTAATCTTTTTTTATACTTGTTTTGAGTTTTAAACTAAAAAAAAATAATTAAAACTGTATTGCATTGTAGAATTTTAGTTTATTAGGATGAAACACCCTGTCTAATATCATACAGTATTTAAAATAATATAATTGAGATATATCATAAAATATAAAATTCAGTTACATTATGTTAAATATTTTAAAATTATATTTTAAATGATTTTGAGATTTGTAAACAAAACTTTATATTAGTTTGTTTTTAATCATTATTTATTGAAATGTATGAAATGCAGAAACTGAGAATCAAACTCTAAAACACAAACAATTCAATTATAATTCTTTGATATAATGCTATTTTCCAATGATAAATCTATTTTAAATTTTTTATTTTAGATACAGTAATATTTATATTTAAATAAGAGATTACAGTGATACTGTAATTGTTTTTGTAAAACAAAAAAAAGTCATTAAATCATATATAATAAACTCGAGAAAAATATCAGTCAGAAAGCAATTTCTTTTATTAAAATTCAAATATAATGCAAAATTCAACATTATTATATTATTATGTGAAAATTTGAGATTCTGTTATAAGATTTGAATGATGATCCATGCTTTTAATCTAAAGTATTATTGTTTTAGATCAAATACTATAAAATAAAAATTCCAAAATAAAAATATGATATTTTCATTCTAGAATCATGCAATAAATTTCTAGATAAAGATGAACCTCTCCGTATAATAAATCTTTTATATTCATTCATGAATATACTAAGTAAAACAACTAAAAATTACAGAAATTTCTCACAACTATTTTGATATAGTAGTTATAAATTTTTTAATATATCAATTGCAGATGATATATTACAAATTTTATGGAATTAATAATATATACAATACTACTAAAAATTCTGAGTTAAATACTATGTCATATGTACTTATTCTAAGATCTTATTTTCAATCAAGATAATTATGAAGTGTAAAAAAACTAACAGTTGAACCAAGACTTAACTTCAATTGTTGATTCTATTCCTTACTTGTGCCGTCTTTTAGTAGTACTAAAAATTCTGAATTAAATACTATGTCATATGTACTTTTCTAACATCTTATTTTCAATCAAGATAATTATGAAGTGTAAAAAAATTAACAGTTGAACCAAGACTTAACTTCAATTGTTGATTCTATTCCTTACTTGTGCCGTCTTTATAATAGCAAATCCTGTATACTTTAATATATAACGAATATTATATGCTGTACAGTATATAAATTCCTTTATCTGAAAATGCGGGATTTTATTTAGCTTTCTGTATATAAATGAGTATACTTTGCTAACATCTATTAAATTCATTATAATATAAAAAAGTTTTATATAAATTTTAGTTGTGTCATTAAAATCCATTGTGTCTTTTGCATGATCAATATATTAAGACTGCTGTATTTGAATAATATCTAAATGTAATTGATTTAAAGATAATTTGGAGAGAAATACAATAACTACATTATCCCTAAAATAGTGGTCCCAAAGTTGTAGTAGGCACTCTTAGAAGTGTGTGTGAAATTTTTAGGAATGCGCGTCTTTTTGCTTGTAATATGTATCTGTTGTATGGAATGCATGCTATTATTATTTACAGGCATATCACGAAGTTATGTCACTTTAGATTCCAGATTAATGCAGTAAATCGAAACACTGTCTTTGCAATGCAATTGTCACGTACCTATATAATTAACATAAATGAAGCATTTGCAATTAAAAGATATACTATAAAAAATTATTGATTATTTTGAAAAAGTAATCTTTTTTTTCAAAAATTGGCTGCTGAAGAGCCATAACTCCAAATTAAACACTGAAGCTTTGGGGAGTGATGGCCATTCAAAATGTACGTAAGTCCGAAGCCCCATGAGTTGAGAAGCCGAAACTCGAGGTCGGCCGGATTGCCGCGTGTTAAAGCTGTGGCTTGCCACCCTTGAGGATCCGGGTCCCACATCTCCAATTTTTCAGGAGGGGTCCGGGTCCGGCTGTTTTGGCCAACAAATGACGCCACTTTTTAATTGAATTAGAATACTAACTGACTGGACTAAACAAACCCTTCCACAGGCTGCCCATCCCTGCGGACGGATCAGCCGGATTATGAGATCGACGGATAGATATTTTCAAAAGATGGGACCCGAGATTTGAATCCGGGTCTTCCAGAGTGGAAAGCTGAAGCGTTTCTATGCGGCCAATCCGGCCGACAAGTGAGCCCGGCCTTTTTGAACCCCATCATGGATGTTGGCCAGCCTATGATGAGCTCTATAACTGGCCGCCGCCAGGTACAGAATATCAGGCGGCCGAATGGCCAAGGATCGACGGATAGATATTTTCAAGGGATGGGACCCGAGATTTGAATCCGGGTCTTCCAGAGTGGAAAGCCGAAGCGTTTCTATGCGGCCAATCCGGCCGACAAGTGAGCCCGGCCTCTTTGAACCCCATCATGGATGTTGGCCAGCCTGTGATGAGCTCTATAACTGGCCGCCGCCAGGTACAGAATATCAGGCGGCCGAATGGCCAAGTGGTCATGCGTTGGCATATCACGTAGGGGGACCCGAGTACGGCATCTCCTGAAAAGTTTTTTCGAGGTGCCCGGCGATCCCCGTTCTTCACCATCTGGTCCTCCACGATGTGGGTGCAGCCCGTGGTTGGAACTGGCTCCGCCCCTTAGTAATCTCCCTGATTGGAAAGGGACGTAAAAAGCAAAAAAAAGTGCAGAATATCCCTCGTGCGATATGGCGTGACCGAAACTCGAGGTATGACTGTACTGATAAAGGATTCGCGATTTAAAAAGTTTGGGGTTACTGAACGATTTAGAGCAGGAGTGGGCAACCTTGTTTTTGTAGGGGGTCGTATAGAAAAATTTATGATGGGCCACAGGCCAAAACAAAAACAATTGATAATAACAATAGTATTTATTTAAAAAAGAGAAGGTACAGATACGTAAGTATACATAGCGTTGGTATTAGATATAATAAAATAATGTAATAATTGCCCACCTCTAATTTAGAGTGATGTAGGTAAGCCAATTTAACTCCCTTGTTTTAATGTTTATTACTGTCTAGTAGCAAGTAAGTAAAATAGTCTCTGTAGTATATTTTTTCAAAGTTCAAAGGGACTAATTTCTAGTTCTATGTGGGCCGTACGAAGTTAATAAATGATGCTACTTTCCAGTCTGTTGATTACTAAACCGAATACAGCTTGCCCATTCATATAGATGGGCCAACCAGACTAGAAGATGGAGTTGCCGTCAAATGAAGACTGAAGTTCAACAGATACGGGACATCTGCCGAAAGGATTGACCGATAAAGATACTGTAGAAACGCTTCTGCTTTCCACGCTGGAGGACCTGGGTTCGAGTCTCGCGTCATACTTCTTGGAAAAATTTATCATGGAGTCTGAGCCCGGCATGTCGTCCCGTCCTCCATAATCCAGTTGATCCCTCCGCAAGAATATGTGTTCTTTGGAAGAACCTGTTTCACCTGCCACTTAGTACTCTTATTGAACGAAAAGTGGCGTCATCCGTTGACAAACAATA
Organism: Olivierus martensii; assembly: GCA_000484575.1. Classification (NCBI taxonomy): domain Eukaryota; kingdom Metazoa; phylum Arthropoda; class Arachnida; order Scorpiones; family Buthidae; genus Olivierus; species Olivierus martensii. The sequence continues at coordinate 30,526 of AYEL01087793.1, forward strand.
TGGCTACGAAACATTGCCCCATCCTCCGTATTCTCCTCACTTGGCACCTTCAGACTTTTTCTGTTTTGCAATATGAAAAAACATTTATAGGGAAAAAGTTTCTGCGATGATGGGGAAATCATTACTGTGGTAGATAGCTGGTTTGCGATATGTAGAGACGGAAAAGTTGAAGGACTAAATTTCAAATCCCTAGCATAGCCGCATCATAATGAGGGTAAAAAATTTTGGTCTCTTGTATAATCCATATTTATTTATTCCGATATTACTGTTTTTATAGGCAATGCGTGCATCGTTTAATATCGATAAAGCGGCCGGATGGCCGAGTGGTAACGCGTTTGCGTACCACGCTGGAGGACCCGGGTTCATTTTATAGGCAATGGGTGCATCGTTTAATATCGATAAAGCGGCCGGATGGACGAGTGGTAACGCGTTTGCGTACCACGCTGGAGGACCCGGGTCTGGTCCCGGATTTTTTTCGGGGTGCTGGGCCCGGCCCGGTTGATTCCCGTCCTTCACCATCCGGCCCCCCTCCACGGGTGTGGGTGCAGCCCACCGTCCTTCACCATCCGGCCCCCCTACACGGGTGTGGGTGCAGCCCGTGGGAGGTTGGAACTGGCCCCGCCCCCTTAGTAATCTCCCTGATTGGAAAGGTCGTCCTTCACCATCCGGCCCCCCTCCACGGGTGTGGGTGCAGCCCTTGGGGGCGTAAAATATGCAAACCTTAGTAATCTCCCTGATTGGAAAGGGGGCGTAAAATATGCAAAAAGAACCTCATAATCCAAGATACCTTGTATTCCGTAAAAATGAAAATAAAAGTAATAAAAAAAAAATATCGATAAAAATGAAGAATCCTAAAGCCTAGAAAGAAAATAAACTTCATTACCAGCATGAACAATACATGTTGCGCTCATTCATGAGTTGTTTGAATAGTACTGGATAGGAATCAGTCGAAAACTGAAAACAAAAACTTATTTTTGAGTGCTAACTTCCGTGAAACGATGAACTTTTCATCGTAAGATATGTTTCCGAACGCAGAACATAGATTATAACTTTCGATGTCATGGGTAATGGATTTATCTGATATACAGGTGAAACATAGTTTAAGCATGAGTAAATGCGGTATCATTGATGAGGATTTTATTCTTATAATATCATTAAATTCGTATTTCCGTAATTTGTAAACGTATATCCCAATAGCCATTTCCCAATGATATAAGTTCTACGAGGAAGCGGAGTTATTTGCTTCCGGGCCTCGCAGTTTTGGCACCCCAATTTTATTTATTCACTCTCATATTTATGAAGAATCTCTTCTGTTTGTAATATAACATAACAGTTAAATTACATATAGAAGAGATATAATATAACTGTTATGACTGTAGCAAATTCATTTCATAACTATGATAAAATTTGATATTTATCCTTGTAATCGGGATATGTTTTGATTTTAATCTTAAATCTCACTAAAACAGAATACTATTAAGAAATATTTTCAAAATGAAATAAATCTAAAGAAATAATATCATCTATGAATTGCTTCCTGATTCTTTTGATGAGATCACTTGGATTGGCATGTGGGAATGCTTCGGCATTCAATTCGGAAGCCTAGAATTGAATCCGTAGCCCATTTTTCAGAAGTTTGGGTCAGCCAATTTTTGCTACTTAATAACCTCCAGCTGGAAAGCGAGTAATTATGACTACAGGTAATTAGTTCTTCTCTCGCTTTTCGTCCACTTATTAATGAGACTCGCATGGTTACCACCAGTAGAGATTTGCATCGTTTTCCAATGCAAATCTCTACTGGTGGTAAAACAAAGAAAATCTGCTTATCTAAATCATGACGTTGAAATAAAAAAATATTTGCTCTACAATATATGTAATCAGTGTTTTTCAGCCGGTTCGCCTGAATCGATTTTATTAAAATATACAATACTAGAAAATTTTTGGTAAAAAAGTAGAACCAATTTTTTTATTGTGCAGTTTTATACCGTATCCCACCTGTAGGTTTTAAGCGGCAGGGCATTTCAGTTTCCATTACTGGTTGCCCATACTCCTGGTGGGAAGTAGAACCAATTTTTTTATTGTGCAGTTTTATACCGTATCTCACCTATAGGTTTTAAGCGGCAGGGCATTTCAGTTTCCATTACTGGTTGCCCATACTCCTGGTGGGTTCAGCCATCAAGTGACGGATGTAGTTCAACGAATCGAGTCCGAATCCATTCCTAAAAGAATCTGGCGATGTGGGAGCCGGAAACTGAACCCGGCCTCCAGGATGGAAGCACAGCACGCTTCTACAGTGACCATCCGGCAGATGATAGAACCGTTGTTAGTTGGAAGATTAGTCGCATGAAAACGCTTCCACTTTGAAGCTATCTAAGTTTGAGTCTTGGGTCCCTCTCCTTGAAAATATTTATCACGAGGTCCGGGTCCGGCTCATCGGTTTCCGCCGTCCACAATCTGCCTGATTCCTCTGCAGGGGTGAGCAGCCTGAGAAAGGGATATTTTTTTGGTCAATCAGATGACGCCACTTTCCATTCTATAAGAGTACTAAATGACGGGGCGAAACAAGCCCTTCCACATGCTTTCCATTCCTGTGGAGGGTCAGCAAATTATGGAGGACGGGAATCTGCGGCCCGGGCCCGGACCCCATGATTTTAGTCTTCCATAATTGGCTGACCCCTCCGCAGGAATTTTCAAGGGGTGGGACCCGATACTCGAATTCGGATGCTCCAGAGTGGAAAGCTGAAGTGTTTCCACGCGGCCAATCTATTTCGCCCCACTGTATAGTATTCTATTTGACTTGCTCGTCAATGGAGTTGATATTGAATGGAAAGTGACATCTGTTATCAAAAAAATTCCATACAAAGGTACAGTATGTGATTCTATCTATGGATTCTATTCATTTTTAAATTCAGAAAATTGTCAGATCGTTATATTTTAAAATTATGTTAACACAGTACTTTCTATTTATAAAAATAATAGTATAATACTTTAAATTAATAAAGATTTAAAAATAAATTTCATTAAATTAAAATATTTTAAATTTCACTTGATGTCGTGATATTCGGAATGTGATGTGTTGACAACATGAATGATTGACAGTTAGCGAAGTTAGATATAAAAATATGACTTCGAAATTGTTAGAATTTATGTTACTGGTTGGAAAATTGAAGGTATTAGTAACGTTAACAATAAACTACATGCATGCAAAATGACCATCCTCAGGGCTGATATTTCAGGCGGAATAAATATTTATTCTTTTAAAATATATTTCAAAATCCTCGAATCTTTAATTAATAATACAACCTTGAACACAACGCAATTGTCGATTCTCAGGGTAAAAATTTACTTTCCGGCGAAAAATAATAATTTTGCTGTCATTTCACCCGCAAAATTATTTCATCTCGCATTTTTTTCTAATTTTAGTTTTTTATTTGAAGTTCCTTCATATAGTATATAGTAAATTGAGGGATATAAACAGTGGTGAGCTATGAAAATTTTAACAAAGGACTCACACTTTATCTTATAAAAGCAAAATATTATATTTTAATTAAATGTTTTACTTTTTATAAAAATAGAAAATACAAATAATTGTGCATGCACAAGAAAACATTTTAAAATTAAAGTTATTGACATCTTTTAATGAAAAACTAAACAACGGGTCTTCACCTATCGTATTGATGTTAAACAATTTGATACCCAACAGTAAATTTATTGAAATATACGGCATTTTCCAGCACCTGTTTAAATTTTAGGTTATCTACAATGCGTTTGAGAAAACTCAAACGAAATCAGACAAGACCCTAATTCTCGTCCTTCCCACGTTTCAAAAAAAGTCCCTACTCGCCTACACTTCTTCGGGGGGAATAGTGGCGATCTGGCATTATTGCCAGATTGCCACTATTCGAAATGTAAATTAAAATATGCAAATATGAAGAAGAGAAAGACTAATGTAAGTCAAAGTATGATTATGACAATCACGATGTGTTTTTCTTGGAATATATAAACAAGCAAACAAAAAGAACAATGGGGCTCATAAATTAACAAAGTGCTCGTGAGAACCCTTGTAAGCTCCCTACAGCTCACCACTGGATATACAATATAACAAAATAATGAATCAGATCATTTATGCCAATGATTGGTTAAATAAATAAATATAAACTTTTCTTGCTACAATTTACATACATTGCAAAACCTTGCAAAAATGGTATCATTCGATAGGGGGATTGAGACATGTAAAATATCCTTAATGAACTAGAGGTCAAAAGTTAACGAGATGTAGAGGCTAAAAGTTTCACTAGTGGCATAGATATATTCACCATGGGAACAGGATGTGTTGCACCACACACTAACAAAGTGAAGCACAGTGTCACACCATAGGCATTGTGAAACTTTTACCCTCTATATCTCATTAACTTTTGACCTTTGACCCCTAGTTCATTATAGATATTTTGCATTATCAGTACCATTTGCTGAGTTTTGCAATTATGCAATTGTACCTTTTTTTGATATGAAAATATATAATGCAACATTAATATTCAATTAATTAAATTTTGCTCATAACATTGCATTCAAGGACAGTTGTTCATTGTACTTCCCATATATTGTTAATGTATAAGATTTATCAATGAATATTTAAAATTTTTAAATGATATTTTTGATCTAATTATTATATCACTTTATGTAGAGGGTGAAGCGAACAGGTTGGATAATGAGAGAGATTCCTGATGCAGAGAGTGTTGCAGATCATATGTATAGGATGGGTATTTTGGCATTGCTACTTGACAATGGTGATGGAATGCAGAGCTTAGATAAGGACAAGTAATCTAACATTGCAGTAGTATTGTTACTAATTCTTTCTAAAATTACAATCAATGTCAAACATATGCAGATAGGTAAAAATTTAAATTAATTTGTTTTGCTTTTCAAAAAGAATAAATTATAACTGAAAAATATTTCTGATCAAAATTATCTTAAATTTTTACTTGCTGTAGACAGGCTTAACATTGACCATAACTTTTAGAAAATGTAAGTCAAAACCAGGGCCGCCGAGAGGGGGTGACATCCGTGACTTTTGTCATGGGCCTGACTGTCGGGCCTGAAGTGTCACATAACATGTCCGATAGTTCACAGGCTGTTTACAGAGCACCTAAAGCAGTCATACCAAACTAAACCTTTTATATATAACATAGTATGTAATATGTGGAATTTTGAATTTATTGTTTGCCTTTTTTAAATAAATGCTTAATGTTTTATATGTTTTTTTTTTATTAAACCAAAGTGATGCACTTTTTTAAGTGGGGCCTTTATTAAACCAAAGTGTTGCACTTTTTTAAGTGGGGCCTGGACCACAGACTTTTCACAGGCCCGAAAATTTCTCTCAGTGGCCCTAGTCAAAACATTGACATTTGTAATTAGAATAAGATTTTATAGATTTAATTTTTTTATAATTCTTTTGATTTTTAATTAAAAAAGTGAATTATACTATTTTTCTTAATACTCTTCAACTATTAACTAATTTTCTATAGTTCAGTTATATACGATTTGAAGAGATATATTTTTGAATTTAAACTATATAGGGCTGGCTCAACATATGATTGAACAGAGTTTTTGGTGTGCCAATATTTAAGGTGTATCAAAAGATGCTGGTGCATTTTTGTTTTATTATTATTATTTTAGTAAGATTGAATTATTTTTTACATATAATTTAAATTTGGTCATCCAGTCTGCTCACTATCAAAACTGACAACTTGAGGGAAACAACAAAAATTTTTGCTTGGGGCACTAAAAGCTCTAGAGCCAGTACTGAAACTACATAAAATAATTTAAATAATTGTACTTCAATGTCCCTTTCAGAGAACAAAGCAAGTCTTCATCCCCTCTGTGGAACAAGCAATAAAAATATGATTTAATTAATTTTTTGTCAGTTAACAAAAAATAATCAATTATTATTAATCTGCATTATTTTCTTCTGTCATCATATTAACTTCAGGGAATTGTTAGTTTTTTTTATTATATTAACTTTTTATTCAACCCTTTAGTTCCAGTCTAAATGTAAAGCATTTTTTCAGTTTACTAAGTTTATATTGCAAATTTTTCACTTTATATAAGTAACAACTAATACATCATCATGTATAATCATTTTTGTACAAGTTTTGTATATTTATCTACAATTGTTACTCTTACTGAATGGTTTATTTTCCAATAAAGTAAACTTGCTATACAAAATAAGCCAGCTGTCTCATTCTTATTGGAAAATGTTATATTGTTATAATTTTTTTCTTTTACTTCATTCACTGGTTATTCTGACTTGTAAGTCATTCAAGTTTGACTTATCTCATTCAAATTTGCCAGTGAAATTAGTCCAATTGATTGAAGAGGTTTATTTTGTTTGGAGGGGCATGTCAATTTTATAAATTTTTTAATTATATTTCTTACTAGACTATTACTAATTACAATCAAAATTAATTCAGAAATATACTTTTATTTCATTTATCTGAAAATAAATAAAAATTTTATAGTATATTTAATTTTATATTAATTTTCTCAAATTATATATATTTTTAAACTGCTGATTTTGATAATTCTTAGGCAGAGTAATTATCAAACAAAATAGATTATATATAATAACTTGCATTTCACTGAACTCAGATTTTGTTTTCCTTCAATAAAATGAAATTAGATCTGTATTGCTAATACATCTAATTATTATAGGATAATTTGGCTTCTGATGAAATCATTTTTGTGTTTCCTTCAATTTTTCAACAGATTTATTGACAGTTTGATAAAAATGCTTATGTTTTTCCAACAAGCAATTCAAACTGTAATATATATATCTTAATTAAACCTACTAGGAGAATGTAATAATCAAATATTTCAAGCCAAAAATCCTTAATGATAAAATTTGGAGTTAAACTAATATAATAATTATTTTTATCAAGGCTGCTGTGTCACCATCAATTAATTTAAATTTAGACTCAGGTGGTGCCAGCTATTGTTAATAATTGAATATCAATTTTTACTATTTTCCTAAAATTAAAAATCATGCCATCTACCCAGAGTCGAACTAGGAAGTTTGGAACAGTAATCCAATATTGATTCATGCAGGTCTTTAATGGTTTTTTAAAAAATTAGATAATTTTGTTTCAATTCAAAAATATTTCCTGAAATGTCTGTAATAAAATTACATATAATAAATTAATTCACTTATCCAAATTCCATGCATTGAGAAATTTTTGATGGATCCAACCCAGGCTATCCACCTATGGTAAAATCCTGTTGATTCTATCACGAATATGGGCAGATCATAACTGAGCTAGACTGAACTCCAATATGTACTAATCAAGTAATGATGTGAAGTGGAATTAAAAAAATAATTGTTTAATTTTTCTAATTGTTGGGCTAGTTTGAATTAACCTATGAAATCACATGAGATACTTTTACCAACAGCCATTTTTAGAGCCAAAGGCTCTAAAAATGCTAGTCGGAAAACTGCATTGTTTGGGGTTCAACAGGCATGCTGGCCTGGTTCCTTTCTGAAAAACTGAATATATGGGATTGTAATTGAACCCAAAATCTCCAAAATGATAAAACAAATTTTATCATGCAACCATCTAGCAGATGTTAAAATCTTAAACACACAAAAATGTTCCATCTTTTTTTTATATAGTGTTTTCTTTACTTTTATCTACAAAATTGCTGATAAGCACAAAACACACATTTTCCTATTTTAAAAATAAGCAGCATTTATGCAACATTACTATACACTACTACTATTTTAAAATATATTGAATATTTTGAATAGTAGTTTGAGAATATAATTTTTATTTATAACATTATATTTATGGAAAATCATGTTCCAAGTTATGACAGATTTGAATTACAACTGAAATTTTTGAACACAATTATTCATAAGTTGAAGACCTGTACAATCATTTATCATATACTATCAAAATTATATAAGTCAATTACTAGATGACTTAGAAAGTTTTCTTTTTGATAACTAACTTAAACAACAATTGTTTAAAAAAAGAAACTGAATTGTTTAAATGTAAGGGATTTGAAAAAAAAAAAAATGTTTTAATCTCCTAAATTAATGGAGTGAGAAAACTTATCAATATTTGACAAGACTGATGGAAAAAATTTGAGGAAACCAAAAATCAACAGAAAAAGGTTTTATTTCAGTTTTTGCTTAACTTTTCTAACAAAGATGCATTTTGGCTGTTTTATTAGCCTCAGTCTATTCTATTGTAACTGTAAAATAGCCATTATATAGTTACAACAGAACAATGCAGTTTTCCGACCAAAAAAGTTCACATTAAGATAAAAATGGATTGAATGTCCATTTTATTTTTTTCTTATTTTAGTGTGAACTTTTTTCAACCTTCCAAAAATATACCAATTCTAAACTCACTCTCTTCCCAGCTCAGCATCTAAACAGATTGATGAGAGCCGGCCTGACAGCTAAAATACATCTTTATCAGAGAAGTTGAGCAAAAAATTGAAATAAAATCTTTTTTCCTTTGATTTGTTGAACTTGTTTGTTTTCTCACTCCTCCTTCTTAGGAGTTTAAAGTAATTGTTTAAACTTTTTAAAAAACATATTGTAATTTATTTCCCTCACATGTTGAAGTCATTGACAAAGATTATTCTGAAAAACTGATTGCAGTTCTCAAGTGTTTTAGATTCTCTTATGTAATGACATGAAGTTTGGTTACCTGGGATCTATTATATTACATATGGAACTTAAAAAAACAGTAAAATATTAGGCATATCAAAATGATAACTGCTTAAACTTATAAGTTTAACTATGTGCATCTGTAGAGATTGTAGTAACTAATTTATGTTCTAATCGATTTTTATAAAGTTCCAATTTTGTAACCTGAAGATGGTGAACACCTGAAAATGTTTGTTATTTATGAAATAAAGTTATTCTTGACTGCTAATAAGTGCTTAATCTCTACAGATTTATATAGTAAAATATTAGATTCAAATAAATGAATAATAAATAAGAACTTATACAAAAATAACATTGTATAAAACAAATAAATAATCTATTTATACAAAAATGATAGTTGGGAATATAGTAATAACATGAAAGTCTGATTATATCTTAGAAACATGGTATGCTAACAAACATTTTTAAATGAAAATTAATACAAGATATTATTTGTAAATATTCTATTATCAATAATAAATATTTTAAAATATTTATTAATCAAAACGTTATTTATTTATTTTATTAATATCTGAGCAATCTGTTTACTAGATTTAGATGAATAACTGATATGGATTAATTTGTCCAATATTTTGATTTTTGACATTATAGTACATCCAGTTATTTGTCTATTATTAATTTGTCTGTATTGAGATATTTAATACTTATTATTGCATATTTCAAAATATATTGTATGTTGGCAAATCATAACTTTTTCATATTACTATATATATGTTTACATTAGTAAGGTTAGCCTAGATTTAATTTCATGCAAAGTCTTGAAAAAATACTAAACAAATATTTAATTCAATTTGAAATAATTATTTATTGATGATAATTATAATTAATAAATTATTATTAATTTTTATATAGATGTGTGAAAATGTCCTTAGTACATGATCTAGCTGAATGTATTGTTGGAGACATCACACCACATTGTGGCATATCAAATGAAGAAAAGCATCATATTGTATGTTGGCAAATCATAACTTTTTCATATTACCATATATATGTTTACATTAGTAAGGTTAGCCTAGATTTAATTTCATGCAAAGTCTTGAAAAAATACTAAACAAATATTCTAATTCAATTTGAAATAATTATTTATTGATGATAATTATAATTAATAATTATTATTAATTTTTACATAGATGTGTGAAAATGTCCTTAGTACATGATCTGGCTGAATGTATTGTTGGAGACATCACACCACATTGTGGCATATCAAATGAAGAAAAGCACAGAAGAGAAAAGGTATTTTCAGAATTAAATCAATTATTTTTTATAAATATTTTATAAAAATCATCATATAAATTAAATAAGTATTGATTAATTAATTTAAGTATTTCAGTACCACATTGAGCATTTTTTAATTTATACTGAATGCTATATCTTTAATAATATATATAAACATTGTGCATTAATGAAGTTGATAACTACTAAAATTCAGCACATTCAGCAACAAATGTATTAACAACTTTATTAAAGACTTAGCAATGTTTTCAGTTTTACATCATCTTCAGCTGCTTCCAGAACCAAAGAATATTTGAAATTCTTCAAATTTTGAAGTTTTTAATAAAGTTTCTAATAAATTTGCTGCTGAATATATTGAATTTTAGTAGTAATTTACTTCTAGTAAGACTTTAAGAAGTTAGTTAATGTAATTTATATGTGCATTAATGATTGTTTTAGCTTAAATTTATTAAAAAATTAATGTAGTTCAAAAATTTGAATTTAAATTTTCTTAAGAAATATTGATCAACCATATTAGGTAAAATTAGTGATTTATCACATTGAAATATCTAGTTCAATTCCAGGTCCTACACTTTCAATGTTTCTGAAGGGGTCTGAGTCTGGTCTGTTGAACCCCAGCATCCAGCCTGTGTGGGCTCTAAAAATGGTTATCACTATATATAGTATATTCTATGTGCAATATGATGGCTTAACTAACTTTAAGAAATTCCTGTTATAACTGTACAGATATTTTATTTTTATAATGATAATTGTTTAGTATAAACTATATTTTAATTCTGTTTTATATTTCAAAATCTATTTTTGTAAAAAAAATTTGTAGTTTCTTAATACAAATATTTTGCTAATAATAAATATAAATTAAAATTTATAAATTAGCATAAATCAGTTAAATACATTGTTTGGTATAAACTATATTTTAATTCTGTTTTATATTTCAAAACCTATTTTTGTAAAAAAAAATTGTAGTTTCTTAATACAGATATTTTGCTAATAATAAATATAAATTAAAATTTATAAATTAGCATAAATCAGTTAAATTAAAAATGATTAATTCTTTTAATTAGATAATAAGTAAATTTTTAATGAATTCAATTACTTTCATATAGGAAGCAATGATGCATTTAATATCATTATTGGATAAAAATATTGGCAATGAAATAATAACACTTTGGGAGGTAGGTAAATATTTTTTTATTAATGAAATAAGTACATTTTCTATATACAGTATAATAATTATATATTTATAAGTAAATTTTTGAAAAAGTTCCTAATTAATCATCATATAAAATTTCTTTAATTTTACAAAATATACAAAAGTTTCTTTAATCATTTAGTAAAAAGAATTATTTAGTAATTACATTCCTTTCTTAATATTTATAGTGAAGTTAATATACATTTCAGCTGCTATTAAAAGATGTTATTTTCAACACACACTTTAATTTTCAATTCAAAATTTGTTATGTTATAATATATAATAATTAATTGAAGAATAATCAAAATTCCAATAATGTGTATGATACATTGATTACTATATATATGTATATGTTTTATTGTATTCTAGGAAATATATGACAAAGACTTAAGTCTACAATATGATATCTATGTTTTGCAAATACAGAGAATAATTCTAAGGAAAAATGCATCTCAATTTTAGTATAGTGTTGTAATATTTTAACAACTAGGTAATCTTAAAACTACTTATGACAACTTATATTAATAACAGGTCTGGTTTAAAGAGAAACTAAAATAATAGATAGTTCTATTAAGCTTAATAGACCAACTAATGTTTATCCATTAATTTCTATGTTTTGCAAATACAGAGAATAAATCTAAGGAAAAATGCATCTCAATTTTAGTATAGTGTTGTAATATTTTAGCAACTAGGTAATCTTAATAACTACTTATGACAACTTATATTAATAACAGTTCTGGTTTAAAGAAAAACTAAAATAATAGATAGTTCTATTAAGCTTAATAGACCAACTAATGTTTATCCATTATCAGTAACATACAAAGTAACAAATGAAATCTGAAAAAATCATATAGAACATATAGGAAACAATAAACAGCAAAGAAGAATAAGATGTGTATCTTCTAAGTATGAAGTTAAATGGGAAAAGATTGCAGAGAATACAGCTATATCTGAGGAACATCCCCCTAGAATCATGAATTAGTGGCATGTGCAGGCCAAAAAATAAAATAAAACACATTACATATAGGATATTATCAACTAATAGAAAATTACTATTCTTATCACTATACAGAAAACTATACATGCATTCCATTTTCTGAAATCAAAACTGTTTTGTTTGATTTGGAGAATCTGTCAGTTTAAATAACGTTTGTGCTGAAGATGGGCTATGATATAGTCCGAAAACGTTATAGTTGATTAAAAAAGTTTTTTTGCCTTGCATAAAGAGCTTTTTATGTTGTTTTAAGTGTTTTGTTTGATATGATTGTTTATAATATTCTTAATCTTTATTTTTAAATTTTATAAATTAAATAAATATTTAGATCATAAGCTGATAATAGCATCATAAAAACTAAGAATGCTGTTTTTATAAAAAATAAAATAGTTCTCAGTTTTAGAGCTTGTTTTTATTTATATAGAAAATTAATACTGTAATTGTATGTGTTTTGTTTGATATGATTGTTTATAATATTCTTAATCTCTATTTTTAAATTTTATGAATTAAATAAATATTTAGATCATAAACTGATAATAGTTCTCAGTTTTAGAGCTTGTTTTTATTTATATAGAAAATTAATACTGTAATTGTTATTTACTCTATTTTAATTTAATTAAGTAAAAAATGAATAATACCGAAAAAATAATTTATACTAATTATTTTTAATTTATTAAAAAATTATAGGAATATGAAAAGCAGTTGACACCTGAATCAAAAGTAGTTAAAGATTTAGACAGATTTGATATGATTCTTCAAGCTTATGAGTATGAAAATCTGCTGAAACAACCTTCAAGTCTGGATGAATTTTTCAAATGCACAAAAGGTAATTGGAGAATTATTATTTCTATTTATAAAAACATTTTAAGATTCAGATTTAAGTCAGTACCAATAAAGAATATAAATGTAAAAATTGAGCAAAATTTTATTTACAAAATATTTTTATAATATAATTTTTCCAATGACATCTTGAAAATTCAAAAATAAACTCAGCTTTAAATTCTTTAAAAATAAAATAAATAGTATATTTAAAATTTCTGTTTTGATTTTGAAGTAGTAATACAGTAAAAACCACTTATTGTCATCTTGGATATTGTTATCAAACATTTAAATCGAGCATTTAATACTATCAAAATTTGTTTCCGAATCATCCATATTAAAATGCAATTGTAAAACTCTACTTATGGTAATCAGAATTTCAGTTATCGTCATCAGACTTTGTACACTGCTATAAATGCTGTATTTAAAACTATAAAAATATCAATAAAACTCTAAATAAACTGCTCTCAAAGGTTAATAACTTTAAAAGTCTAATAAAGATAAGCACTAAATAAGCAGTCCAGAAGTAAACAACATAAAATAAAAGTTTAATCAGAAACATTTTCGACCATATGCGGTCCTCCTCAGCTTTATATACAGGCATAAGTTAAAGAACAGTTAACATATACAAAAATGTTGCCGTTCTAGAACATAGAACAAAATTCGAATATTTACAACAATGTTCTAGAACGGCAACATTTTTGTATATGTTAACTGTTCTTTAACTTATGCCTGTATATAAAGCTGATGAGGACCGCTTATGGTCGAAAATGTTTCTGATTAAACTTTTATTTTATGTTGTTTACTTCTGGACTGCTTATTTAGTGCTTATCTTTATTAGACTTTTAAAGTTATAAAAATATCTCAGATAATATTAAAATATTGGTTAAATCTACTAAAATAAACAATATTATTTGTTAATTGTTCATTCATTATTTCGCTTCACTGCAATATAGGAAAAAAATGAGAAAATCTAAAGATAAACACTCATCTACTATATAAAATAATGCAGATTCGATTTAAGTGAGAAAATATGATTTATGTGCATTTTGATTTAATAAATTCATACAGACAAATATGACTGCTTTTAGAAATTTTGTGATGCCTTCAAGTGCATACATGGCCTAAAGAACCATGCATGCACTTGCATATTATGACATGCTTTGGCCCTATGAATAGCATAGCCTTATGTGTTGCCATGTGTTTTTTTTATGACGAAATATTATATAGTTTAAAATTGTTGATATAGGCATTTATTGACTTTATAATTCCTTTTAGAAAACAAAAATTAAAAATTATTATCTTTGATCATAAGAATTTTTCTGTTATTATTCTAGTACTCATGAGTTTGCATAAACTGGAATTGGCAACATTAACTATTATATTTAAAAATTAAGTTTTTATACGTACAGTACAGCATTTTAAAATGTTAAATGTTTATCAGAGAAAATAAACATAAAAAACAAATATATGATACTTTGAATGTTCTTAGTTTGTCTATATATATTTTAAAGTTGGCTGGATAACTGCATGGTAAGGCAGTAGCTTACCATCTTAGAAGATCTAAATTCAATTCCTAGTCCAAAATCACCAGTTTTTTCAAGAAGAGTTTGGGTCCAGTCCATATGACGAAATATTATATAGTTTAAAATTGTTGATATAGTCATTTATTGACTTTATAATTCTTTTTAGAAAACAAAAATTAAAAATTATTATCTTTGATATAAGAATTTTTCTATTATTATTCTAGTACTCATGAGTTTGCATAAACTGGAATTGGCAACATTAACTATTATATTATTTGTCCGGAATTCCACAGCATGGTAAGGCAGTAGCTTACCATCTTAGAAGATATAAATTCAATTCCTAGTCCAAAATCACCAGTTTTTTCAAGAAGAGTTTGGGTCCAGTCCATTGTACCTCATTCTTTAACATTCTGATTGATCCCATCATAGGTACAGTCTATGACAAAAAGGTTTTGACATCTACTGTAGGGCTGCATTAGAGGAAGTAGTTTCGATTGCAAAGTTTGGAAAATCTCCGCACAGCAGCTTATAATGAAATAGACCGTTCTTACTGCAGTAGAAATGGGATGGGAATATTTCACAGAGGGGAGAATTTCTATGATGTACTTGAC
>AYEL01087794.1:0-46543 GCA_000484575.1 Olivierus martensii
AGTTCATATTTAATAATAATAAAAAATTTGAATATTTATAAATAAAAAAATTTTCCATAAAAAGTTAAAATAAACTGAAATTAACTTACAATTCTTCTGATTTGAATTCTTCATTTGTTGGGTTAGGAGATTTATTATGATCATATAATATTTCAAATTTATCATGAGGACTTAAATTTGATAAAGCTTGATTGAAACTAAAACCAACATTTTTTAATGCTGTATAAAAAGGTGGGTTATTGCTTTGCGGTGAATAATTTGTTTTATTTTCATAGTGATATTTGTTAAAATGATTAAGACCAAATCGCTGTTTAGGACTTTCACCTGTAAAAAATATATAGAAAAAAAAAATTAATGTTAAATAAATTGAATTTATTGTATTACTGTAAAAAAATATTTACAAAATATTAAATATCAAGTTTATTTTATTATATTACTTAACTATCTATTACTGAATTATTTCTTGAAATATGATATTGATTCATCTAATCCATCATATAAAATTATAAAAATTTGGAATTCCTTATAACATTAATGAATAAAGTTTTTTAATCAAAGAAATATATCAATTGTTAGCTTACGAAAAATATTACATCGAATCATTCTCTAAAGCAAGGCAATCAGAAAAGTGGGCATGAAGGACTATTTTGACTGAGATGCTGAAAGAGCATGTTAGTTTTGATTAATGAATATAGTGAACTTCAGATTATGGTTCCAAAATTGTTTTCTAAAAGTATTCAGTTTCAAATTTTGCAAAATGTGTGCATGCATGCACACACAATATTTATCAATAGACAATAGCATAGATTAAAGAAAGATAAAAGATTTGTTAACTGGTTTGGCTTGGTATTCAAAAGTTATGTCGATAAATTTTGGTGATCACGTCAACGATTACCGCCGCTTTGCAAAACCTATTATGGGGTCAACAGAAAAGTTAAAGAATAGAACTGGCCAAAAACTACAACTGTGTATATTTTAAAATAATTTGATATTCATACTTTTTGTTATTATAATAAAGTGAATATGTTGGTACATAAATATATTAAATAATTATAAAAGCTATTTTCAAATCGTTGAATAAAATTTCAAATTTGTTTTTGATATATATGTTACTGGCAAAGTATGAAATGTAGGCATTGTATAGAATGACTAGGCAATATATAGAATGCCTGGTGTGTTTAGGCAAAGTATGAAACGATTAATATTATATATGCTTTGCGTAGGCATTATATAGAATGACTGATGCTATTTAGGCAAAGTATAAAATACTTCCGGTCAGTGCTGGATCTAAGCCAATTGGATCGATTGTACCAATCTGGCCCCGTGTTGAGGAAAAATAAAATCTTGAAAAGACTAATAAACGAAGAATAATCGTTTAGATTTACTATTATAGATGGGCATTTACACCCCAGCCTTCGAACATTTAATTTTTAAAAGATCCACAAAAAGAAAAATTTTTTTGGAAAAATTGAATGTAAATGAATTGATTTTATTTTATCTCTTGGAACAGTAGTACTGAAATAGATGAAACTCGCATTTTTAACGTAAATATATGACCGGAAGATCTTAGCCAACTAAACCGAGATTCTTTAGCAACTAAAACAAGGTTCAAAAATACATCGGGGTTTTTCGAATCCTCATATCACTCCCCGTTTTTGAGAAATAATTTCCCTTATAGAAATTTATTTCTTTACAAATTTGTTTTCTCTTATTGTAACATAATTTGTAACAATTTGTAATATATAATATTACAAATATAATATATAATATTGTAACATAAAGGGGGGTTTTTCGAATCCTCACATCTCTCCCCGTTTTTGACAAATAATTTCCCTTATAGAAATTTATTTCTTTACAAATTTGTTTTCTCTTATTGTAACACCGAATCCTCACATCACTCCCCGTTTTTGAGAAATAATTTCCCTTATTGAAATTTTTCTTTAGAAATTTGTTTTCTCTTATTGTAACATGATTTGTAACAATTTGTAATATATAATATTACAAATATAATATATAATATTGTAACATAATTCGTAATGCATAGGCTAATTTTTTAAATCATCAAAATTATTCATAAACTAAATTTTAAAGGATGAAAAATTTTTGAATGCATGAAATAAAGCAAAAATTTTCAATTATACAAAATAATTTTCAATAACAATATCAAATTTCATTAGTAATACATACATTTTTCGAATAACAAAATAATATATGTCATACATAAATGTTGCATGTCTCATGTCCACAGATATTGCGGGAGTTCTCTCTCTTAAACAATCCAACTTATTCTTAGCTATACTATTATAGAGCTTTAAACTATTTATTATATTCTAATTTCTATCTTCTTAGTTCTAATACTAATATACTAATAATACTAACCTATATTTAACCCGCTGGGACGCGCGCTATGGTAAAAGTCACCCAGCTTATGTAAAATGTTGCTTTTCTCGGAATATTTACAACGTATTCCTCCCACCTTTTATACTAAACTTATAACTTTATAAAACTGAACTAAACTTAACTTATGCTAAACTAACTTATCATCTAAGAAATAAGTAATGTCCTAATCCAAACTATTCCTTACATACTAATATAAACTATATCTATTATCTATTTAACTTATTATACCTCCTTATATTTAACTACTCAATTATTCCTCAATTAATTTCACTTATCATACTCAATTTTTCTCATATATCCTATTTCTATTCTCTATACTATCCGAATTTTTGTTAAGTATTCGTGTGCATTTTATTCTGCATTTGTGCTAATCCTATTTCTATTCTCTATACCTGCTCTATACTATCCGAATTTCTGTTAAGTATTACTGTGCATTTTATTCTGCATTTGTGCTAAGTCTGCACTTTCTTTAACCCAATACAGGAACAGATATGCACTTGAATCTATAATTTACCCTATATTTCTATATTCGGCACTACTGATACTATTTTTATATTTTCACATATTCCCGTATTTCATTTCTCATTTTATTTAACTCTCCTAAATTGTAACTTTTACTGAGAGTTTGTAGCGTTCCCTGCGGAGGGAATGTAGAACGTCCCGCAATTAACGGGTGCTTTACTTCTATCCTTTGACGCTTTCCTTCCCTTTGTCAACGAGGGAAGAGGTGGGTCCTATGTCTACCACCTTTTTCTGTGCCGTTTTCTTTTGGCTCTTCATTCTATTCTCATTTATCTTCTATATTCACTTTTGTTACTCATATCTCTTATTTCCCTACATAGATTCCTCTTATTTCTTCTTTTATTCTATATCTATCCTATATTGTATATCTATCTATTGTATAGTTTTACGGAGAGTTTAGATTGGCATTTCCTGTGGAGGGAAAAAGGCAGAGGGTTCCACTATTCCCTTTTTAACAGTAAGCTTCGCCTTTTAATTGCGAGCATGTGCCTTGACCTTTATTACGCCTTTCTTCCCTTAACCTAAGAGGGAAGAATTGGTTTCTTGTCGCAATACCTTTTTACCACCTTTTTCTGTGTCTGCTCCATTTGGTGGGTAAAGAGGTGGGTAGAGAAAAGGTGAAGACATAGAAGAAAGAGAAAAGGTGAAGAGAAAGAGAAGTCATAGAAGAGAGAGAAAAGGTGAAGACTCAGAAAAGGTGGTAGACATAGGGTTCCTATGTCTACCACCTTTTCTGTGCCGTTTTCCTTTGGCTCTTCATTCTGTTCTCATTTATCTTGTATATTCACTTTTGTTACTCATATCTCTTATTTCCCTACATAGATTCCTCTTATTTCTTCTTTTATTCTAAATCTATCCTATATTGTATATCTATCTCTATACTAATTCACTATTTATATGCTTCATTATTCATTATTCCTAATAAATCTATTGGCCCTTTTTTTCTCAACTATCTCTCCTGAACGTTAAAGTTTTACGGAGAGTTTGGATTGGCGTTCCCTGTGGAGGGAAAAAGGAAGAGGGTTCCATTATTCCTTCTAGCAGAAAGCTTTGCCCTTTAATTGCGAGCATGTGCCTTGACCTTTATTACGCCTTCCTTCCCTTAACCTAGGAGGGAAGAGGTGGTCTCTTGTCGCAATATCTTTTTACCACCTTTTTCTGTGTCTGCTCCATTTGGTGGGTTCTTACCACCCGCAGGAGCATCACAGTAGGGATATTCTTGTCCCCGTCCCTACAGGGGAAATGGCTCTATGTGCCATCCAAAAATCATATTTTTATCTAAACGAACTTAATCCAAGCTAACCTAACTGACTAACTTACAACTAACTTATTCTAACTTAACCTACGAGTCAATTCCAACCCCAACCTCAGTGCGTCAACGTGAATTTTCTTTTTCATCGTTTTGCCCCTCACAGATCCTCTAGGATTCACTATCCCACCCCTGCCACCATTGTGAGGATCGCGGGGTGTCGCTGTTATCATCAACGTGAATTTTCTTTTTCATCGCCTTACCCTCGCGGATCCTCTGGGATTCACTATCCCACCCCTGCCACCAATGTGAGGATCGCGAAGAGTAGGTGCTGCTAAAAGATGTAGGGATGCCAAAATTGGCCGAATTTCAAATTTGACCGTCGCGTTTGGCGCGCGGAGAAATATTGCACATTATACAAATTTAAAATAATAAAAGAAATAAAGCGTTATTTGCACATTATTTCGATACTTACTTGTTAGTGAATAAATAACGCAAATTTTATGCCGCAGTTTTGTATGTTCATTACTGTGTGAAATTTTTTAACAGTTATAAAATTCTTTTTATTATTGCTAAACATATTTTAAGAAAATATATTTGTGAGGATCGCGGAGGGTAGGCGCTGCTAAAAGATGTAGGGATGCCAAAATTGGCCGAATTTGACCGTCGCGTTTGCCGCGCGGCGTCGCGCTTGGCGCGCGCACCCGTGACGCCGAGGTCCGGGATTGGAGATTGACGCAGATACACAAATTCAACAATAAAAATATTTATTTAACAAAATAATAGTATAAAAATTAAAGCGAATTATTAAATTAAAGCAATTTAAGCCATAATTACTAAAACATCTTAATCTAACTATTAATACATTTTCAGAGAGAGAGTTCCGCCACCCCACGCACATACCTGGACAGAGAGATCATACAATTCCATTTCGCATTTCTTATTATCCTATTTGATCACTTAACACTAAAGTTCAAAAGTTCACGTAATTCGCTGTCACTTCACGAGTGTCCACTATTGATCGAGACTGTTGTTTATTGTCGCTGTCGACCGCCATTTTCTCTATCTCCCGTCGTCATCTCCGTCGGCCGCCCCCGACTGCGAATTTGACCGTCACGTTTGGCACGCGGATCCGTGACGCCGAGGTCCGGGATTGGAGATTGACGCAGATACACAAATTCAACAATAAAAATATTTATTTAACAAAATAATAGTATAAAAATTAAAGCGAATTATTAAATTAAAGCAATTTAAGCCATAATTACTAAAACATCTTAATCTAACTATTAATACATTTTCAGAGAGAGAGTTCCGCCACCCCACGCACATACCTGGACAGAGAGATCATACAATTCTATTTCACATTTAATATCCTATTTGATCACTTAACACTAAAGTTCAAAAGTTCACATAATTCGCTGTCACTTCACAATATGGTGAATTCGGAACTTCAAAATATATGCTGAAATTACTGATTGATAAGAAAATATTAGTTTTTAAAATACCCGAAAATTATATAATAAAGAGGACTAATTGTTGAACCTAGTTTATTGTCAGTTGTTTGTTATAAAGAAAATTTGTTAAGAATTTGATAATTTCGGTGGAAAATATGGAGAAACCAATTACGATAGTTAAAGTAATAAATTTTTTTAAATATCTATCTATATAGATCAATATTATCTACCTATATAAACTTAGTTGAAGCTATCGGATGATCGTATGGTAAACTCGTTAGTGTGCCACGCAGGAGGACCCAGGTTCGCGTCCACGAAAAATCTTTTCACCCAGCTGCCGGACCCAGGTTCACGTCCTGGGTCCGGCATCTGGGTGAAAAGATTTTTCGTTGTTCCGGGCCCGGATCGGCCATCCCCGTCCTTCACCATCCGGTTCCCCTCCATGGGTGTGGGTGCAGACTGTGGGTGGAACCGACCTCGCCCCTTAATAAACATTGATTGGAAAGAGGTGTAAAACAGCAAAAAACAAAAACTTCGCTGAAAATTCCTACACTTTACTCAAAACGATATCTTTCAAATAAATCGTAATTCGTCAATACAGAGTAAACGAGAAATTTATTTCTTCAAACAAGTATTTCAATTTACTAGGTATGCTCTTAGGCAGAATAACATATATGTATTATTTGTGAGACATTGGAATGAAATTTTAATTCGATAGGCACTGTCTATATGCAGCTGGGCTGGGTATTTAAAAAATTTCAGATAAAAAGGCTTTAAATGAAACTCAAAAAATTCTTCCTGATCGAAATAGTCGTGAATCTGAAACATCGAAATATATTACCAAATAATTTTGATAATTAGAAAAATATAATTTTATATATTTTTTTAAATATACTTTTGTACAAATCTGTATTCTAAAGATTTCGATTTTTATTAATTGGATTTTGTTTCAAAGATTTAGGTTATTTACTGCTTTTAACGGTTTCCTTTCTATATTGATTCATGTCGTTTTAGATAGCGATTTCGGCAGTTTTCTTGCAATGATTTGTTCTTTCCTCTAGGAATTTCAATCTTTCCTTTCTTTTCTGATCGGCCTAATGGCTGTTTGGTAAGTAGTTTTCTAAATCATTATTAGTGAATTATTGCTTTGAAGATCAGAGTTTATTTCCGGGTCCACACTTTTAATCTTCCAGGATAGATCCTGGCCCGGCCTATTGAACCCCATTTTTCGACCTTCTGTGTGCATTTTTCCTCGCCAGTGGATCACATGAGTGCACATCTGCATTACCACTGGACCATCCAAGTCCACTTTAATCCTATCACCGATAAAAGGATTCACTTTAATTTCGCTACAGGAGCACATGGGTTCATTTCGACTTCATTAGTGAATCACTTCGTCCTGATGCCACGCCATTTTATTATATATGTCCATTTCTCTCTGCTACTAGACCACAATGGCACACATTTCCCTAAAAATGGACCATAGGTAAGCATTTCTGCATCACCGCTACACGACATGAGTTAATCCTTGACCTAAAATTGGACTACATGGGTTCACTTTATTGCCATATCAATACACCATACAGTTTTGCCTCTATTAGCTAACCTGGATCTTGTTTGGTCTGAAATTGGATAACCTGCTACACTTTTATCAGCCATGAATCAGATGTGTTCATTACGGCACAATCGAACAAGTTAGTTGATAGTTTATATAAATTTATAAAGGATAGATTAATTAAATATATTGTCTTTATCTGTTCTTTCACTTATTACTTTAAAAGAATTGAATGTTTAAAGTGAAAGGTAAATCCTACAATATTAATTAAGGTTTTCGTAAAAATAATATATTATACAGACAACAAATTGTCAGCCAGATGGCCGCGAGGTGAAGCTTTGGCTTACCACCCTGGAGGATCCGGGTTCAAATCCAAGTCCCACACCTCCAGTTTTTCAGGAAGAGTCCGGGCCCGGCCCGTTGAACCCCATTCTTCAACCATCTGGTTGACCTCATCATGGGTTTTGGCCAGCCTGTAATGGGTTCTATAAGTGGCCGCTGCCAGATACAGAATATCCCATGAGGATATGGCGGCTTAATCTAACTAACCTCACAGACAACAAATTAAAGTAAATAAACATAAATCTTTTTGTTTATTCGTTTATTTGGTAATTTAATATAGAGATTATGTCAATACTTGTAGTAAGCATGTAGAATAGAAATAATTGTGCATATAAATTATACTTAGTGTGATGTGCAATACGTAACACAAATTTTCCAAAACAATTAATTTAATGAAATATTTTAAACTTATAAAAACTTTCTTTAAAATTTCGTGCTTATTAGATTATTTTATAATCAGATCAATTCTTTCGAAGTCAATAATGATTATTTTAAACATTACAAAATGATAATTAAATTTTAAAATATTATTAAAAACTAACTTAAATTCTGCAAGCATCTGAATTGTAGTTGATATCTCAAGTAGATGATATTATACAATTTCATCAATAAATTTGCATTTTTAATGTAATTTCCCGTCAAAATTGCTGTTTCCAGTTAAAATCATAGAAAGGATTTTTTTATATATGCCAGTTAAAAGCAGAATATCAAAAACTACCAAGAAAACTTAGCTAGTAGCGCTATATTAGTATAAATTTAATATACTAATATATTACAAAAATTTTTTATTATGTTTGCATAAAAATTGTAAATGTAGAAAATAATAAAAATTTGTAATCACAAATTTTCTGAATAGTTATTTTTGCATTGGACAAAATGCATAGTTGAACTGAGATTGTTTATAGACTATAAAGTGGTATGTATTTTCTTGTAAAATAACAGGCTATTATATACAATAATAAGTAAAATGCCAATTGCATAATATATCATATATAATCAAGCAAAAACCTCTGTTAAAGAAAACCTCTCCTGTTGCAAGAGTGCTTAGATTTGCTGATGCACCTGAGAAAAAATTCTCTACATTATTATGAAAATTTAAAATATGGCAATATTCATTTAATATCAATTATTTATATTATAATGTCACAAAAAATTATCATCTTAAGTTCAATCAGATGTCAGTATAGCAGAATAATTTGAAAAATGTCAATTAGATTAAAATTTGATTAATTCATAATAAAAATTTACTATTATTAAAACTAAAAAAATATACTCTATATACTCATGCATAAAACAAGAAATTTTTCAAAAAAATTTCTTGTGAAAAACAGGTTTGGGTTATATGTGAGGTATTTAAATATTGAAAATTTTTTGCAATATTTTACGATTCATTAGATCAGTTATGATAAGAAATCACAACAAGCACTTGAAGCAGGATAAATACACTAATTTTTACGAAATCACAACAAGCACTTGAAGCAGGATAAAAAACTAATTTATTATTACACTTGAAGCAGGATAAAAAACTAATTTATTATTAGATATTATATAATTACTTGAAGCAGGATAAAAAACTAATTTATTATTAGATATATATAATATTGCATTAATAATATACTAATAATACATTAGTTTTCCAGAAACGCTTTTGGCCTATTGAGATTACCGGATGAGGAGAGCCATAATAGGCCGAAAGCGTTTCCGGAAAACTATTGTATTATTAGTATATGTAGAAATGCTTTTGGCCTATTGAGATTACCGGCTGAGGAGAGCCATAATAGGCCGAAAGCGTTTCCGGAAAACTATTGTATTATTAGTATATGTAGTGCATATTATATATATCTAATAATAATTAGTTTTTATCCTGGTTCAAGATCTTGTTGTGATTTCTTGTGTTATTAGAAGCAGCAGAACTCAGGTGTTTATAGTTATGATAAATTCCCATTGTTTCTTCATGCCAGCTGTATGATTCATTATATTTATTCCTAACAAAGATCATCATCTTAGTGCTTCTTATTTTTTTTTTTTTCAAGTATGTGAATATGTATGATGGTATGTAAATTAATATTATTGTGGGTATTTAGACATTGATTTTTATTTTTTTTTTAAGTATGTGAATATGTATGATGGTATGTAAATTAATATTATTGTGGGTATTTAGACATTGAATATTGCACAAATATGATTAATGCAACCAGCACATAGAGGATACATGTTGTATCTTGTTTGTGATAGTAGTGTATCTTACAATAGTTGTTGGATGAACCATTTTATTTCTAAAAACTGCTTATTTCTTCTTGATTATATTATTAAAAATATGCAAATGTATATGAATGTTCATATTTAAATAAATACAAAAATATTAATTTATTGGGTGCTTTACATAAAGATTAGAAATGTGTAATCTTTCTTATGGTTGCCATTAATACACTTATCATCAAATAATATTAAATGGAAATATAGCAATCCCTAATGTTTCTGATCAACAATTTGTGCATTTTCAGATAGTTTTAATCATACAAGATGATTATTTGCAGTTTATTTCAGATATCAGATTTGTGCTTCTGACAATTGCATGCATTGGTTAGCTTTCTAGTTCAGTTGCAGCATAACTTTATTCCAATTTTTTATCATTTAAATTTCAAATATTTTTGTTGAGATTTGAAAATGACAAAAATTTTAATATCTGATATTTTCTGCCAAGAACCGCATAACTGCAAGTTCATGTAAGTTAGGATATTACTGTATAAGCTTGAGCCTTATTGTTTTAAAAGATTTCTTAAATTTTCTTTTTTTGGACTTTTAAAATTGAAAACATTATTTGTTAAGTAACAGAAAACCTTTCCATGAAAAATATGCTTTGAAAAAGAGATTAAGAAATTTTTACTGTTTATTTTTATTAAATTAAGTACTATAGTTGTTTTTATAATTTTAATAATAGACATAAGACACCATATCTATAGCAAACTGTATGACTTAACAACATCAAATCAGTTTTCCAATATTTGCAATTAAACTATTATAGAAATAAGAGAGAGAGCAGAGATAGCATAGAAGGTAAAAATAAAAATCTAACATAGTAGGTAAAGTAGTAAAGTAAGAAACTATAAAAACTTAAAAGATAACAGGATTAATAAAAATTTAAATACTGGTAGATTAATAATAAATAGTAATTATAAATTAATTAATGGGATAATTCAGAGTTGTGTAAATATTAGATATCTCTAGTAAATAACACCAAGCACTTGAAGCAGGACAAACACAAGTTTATTATTAGATATATATAAACACATATACTAATAATATTAATATATATCTAATAATAAACTTGTGTTTGTCCTGCTTCAAGTGCTTGGTGTTATTTATTATTTTAATAGAAGCAGCGGAACTAGGTTGTTTAAAATTATTAGATATCTCTGTTTTCCCTCTCCAACTGCATTAGATTAATGGAAACAACCTTTCCAAATATAAATACTGGTTTAACAACTTTTCAAATTTCATGATGTATAGCATAGGAAAGGCTCTCAGTCACTTGAAGCACTGGAAGTTTAAGTCATGTCAGAAACTGGAGTATGGAAGGTGCAGAGGTGCTAGGAATACCCAGGTAGCATTTGATTACTGATCTTAGCTAAATATAATGAACAATCCCTTTCGATAGAAGACTGCTTACAAGAGATGGAAAATGAAACAGAGATCAACTGGGACATCATTGGACTTAGAGAAATAAGAAGAAAAGGCAAAAATC
This sequence comes from Olivierus martensii, assembly GCA_000484575.1. Taxonomy (NCBI): domain Eukaryota; kingdom Metazoa; phylum Arthropoda; class Arachnida; order Scorpiones; family Buthidae; genus Olivierus; species Olivierus martensii. The sequence continues at coordinate 11,268 of AYEL01087794.1, forward strand.
TCACTTTGAGAATCATCTTCTACCATCAAGGGAATGAGACTCATACAAACAGAAGAATCGCATTTCTGATTTATAAGGACATTGCTTCATTCAAATCTGAGTTCTTCATTCAATTTGATCTGAGTTGCTATTCAATTTCAATAGCAACTCAGAACAAATGGGACAAGTCACAGTGAGGATTTCCAAGGAATACCTATTGAAGATAATACAGGTGTACATGCCAACAGCAGCAGTGATAACAAAGAGATAAAACTCTATATGAAAACATAAATGAAGAAATAAACTACGTAAGATATAAGACTAGCAGAATCTGTGACTCACATTATCTGAAAATAAAGAACACCTTCTTCAACAAGAAAGAACAATGAAAATGGACATGGCTCAGCCAAATGCATAGATCAAGAATGAGAGTGATATCATTCTGGCCAACAACAATTGTACAAAGATATTTTCATATTCAACTTAGTTCAATATCAGTAGTGATCACGAACTAGTATGTGCCAAAGTCAAGCTGGATATTCAACATGAAAGCAGAAGACTAATACAAGACAAATGACAAAAAATCAGCATAGAACCAAAAAACATCAAAAAGGAAGAATACAGTCTAAAGTTACAGAACAGATTCCAAATGCTTTCAGAAAAGAAAAGTGATTTACAGAAGTGCACTCTCCCATTGTATGTCATAATGAGACAGTTAAAATCATCAGAGATAGTGCAGAGGAGACTACAGAAATTCAAGCAAAAAATTCTATTAAGAAAATATCTGACAAAACATAAGAACAGGTCAAAAGGAGAAGGAAGATGAAGATCAAATCTACTATCGAGAATATAGAGAAATGTGCAAAGTAATATGAAAGAAAATCACAGAAGATATATGGAAATTCAGTGTAGAAAGGATTCAAACAGTCATTGAGAATAGTAATAGCTACAGATCAACATAGAGAAATATAATGACTAGCAAACCAACTGAATGAAATCAAAGAAGATAATGGAGAACTTATCACTGATTGAAACAGTATAATAGAAAAAAGCAGTAACCTTTTACAAGGAGTTATATAAATCAATAGAATAGTTGAGGCAAACAAGATCAAAACCAACAAATATAGAAGATATCCTGATAATATTACCATAAGAAGTAGAGAAAGCAGTTAAGAAGATGAAGTGCAGAAAAACCTCTGGAAAAGAAAACATCAACATCAAACTCCTAAAAGAAAGAGGATACCAATTTACAAACAACTTGCTAGGATATTCTCTGATTACATGTGAAAATAACAGATACTGGTCAGCTGAAAAAATGCAGGAAAAATAAATACTATTACAGAGGTTGTTACAGAAATAACCAATTTAAAATTCAAATTAAAGGAAAGAATGGATATGCAGTATCTACCATCCACTGTATGCAATAAGTTAAGAAATTTAGAAGAGAACAGTTGTGCCAATGTTAACAGTTTTTATCAAAATTGTATTCAATATTTAGAATTTTGCTTATCACAGCTTGGACACACTGATTTTTTTAAGGGGATCAGTCTTAAAAATGGTGTTAATTGGCAAAATATTTTTGAATACATTTCAAAATTTGATGATAAAATGGAGCTATTTGATGCTGATAAGGAAGATCTTTTTGATAAGATATCATATGTAAAAAAATATGTTGATACAAAAATAAATGCTTGGAATGAACAAAAAATACAATTAATGGAAAGTGGATAGAAATATTTAATCACTTTAATACAATTTACCATTCAGGAATATTAAGAAAATAATTGAATTTGCATTATGCTTTCTGAGCACCAATGGTACAACAGAAAGTTTTTTTCAATGGTGAATAAGTTTTAGACTCAGAAAAAATGCAGCTGAGTATAGAAATGCTGAAAGAATATTACAAGTTAATTGCAATTTTTCCAATTCCTATGAAGAATTTTATAAGAATATTTCAAGTAATGAAGATTTGTTAATTCATTCTGCAAAAAAATACTTATAAATAATATAATTATTTATTTAATATTGTTTGTTATATTGATGGTTGTATCTATATAATCATTTTTAATATTTTTTGTTTTGAGACTGTTATTTCCTATGTAGTTAATTTTGTTATAAAAAGAAGAATGCTTTAATTTTCTTTTATTAATTTATCAAAAATAAGTATTTTTTGTAATTTTTATATTAATAAACACATAAAAATTAAATCCAAGATATTTTAATGATAACTAAGCAAACAAAGAAAATAGTGTCCTTGTGACTGTGTTGAGCATTTTTTTTTTTATTTGGATATGTCATTTTCTTGAAATGTCAGAAAATTTTTAATATGTAAAGTTATCTATCATACATCTTTCTAATCTTTGTAATATATTTGCTAGGAAATACTGATCCAGATACTAATATAATATTTATAAAACTGTATAAATTATTGATTTTTAGAAATTTTAATAATAATATATCTGCTTTTGTGTTTATAAAAATTAAAATACAGTCTATAAAGCTCTCAATTGCAGAAACTCTTTTTATTTCAAAACATTTTCTAAAAAATAAAGCTTGTTTCTGCAATTGTGAACTTTATGGATTAAATTTTTTATTTTAGAAATTTATTAGTCTTCCTGTTATTTTCAAATTGTTGCTTGAAATCAAAAATTGAAATTATTATGTACTATTACTCTAAATTGCATGTTTAAAATATTCATGTTAATCAAATTTAATTACAGTATCTGTAAAATGTAAGAAAGTTGTGCAATATTGTAGAAATATGCAGTCAATCTTACCAAAATGCATCAAAAGATCCAAAGTATCTCTGCTTGACAAAATATTAAAAATAAGTGCAATAATAATAGGTGTATTAAAAAGCCACAAATCTTCTCCATATGAAAGATGAATAGTAATTGCAGTGAAGAAAATCATGATAGCTATAAAACAAATATAATATTTAAATACTGTATGCCAAAGCTAAAAATATGTTACACAGTAAATTATGTTACTTACATGTTCCACCAACACCTAAAATTAAACACTGATGAAATGATTCACGAAATATATGAGGATGTATTGATATTGTTGAAGAAAATATAAATACAGGGATGTAATAATATTGTATGAATTTCAAAATCCAAGTTTGAAGTTTAATGTATTCAAGTTTTTCTTCATCAACATATGATATTATAATTCCTATTATTACTCCAAGTAAAATTCTCACAAAATTCCTGAGGAATTTTAGTTTTTTGAATACTTGCATTGCTGCAACTATATAATAATTAAAATAAATTAATTTGTTTATTAAATTTATTTGTAATTTTATTTAAATGAAATTGAATTTATTCAAATACAAATAATTTAAATAAGTATAATTAACTTGAATTTTAGTTATTTTTCCAAGTATGTTGAATCTGTATATAAACAGCTATGGTAAATAAGAAATAAGTACAGTACTGAATATAAGTAAATATATTTATTAATTACAAAGTGATAATGCATAGCAGTAACATTTTTGGTTTACTATAGTCTTTTTCTACATGTAGCATCAATAAAATTATATATAGAAGCAATAGAAGCAGATAAGTAATTTAGAAGGCCAAAAATATTATTGTCTGTACATCAGTAGCGATAACGTTTGAAGCAATAAACTAAGTTTTAGAAAAGAATGAATAAGTATAATTTCTATTATCAATATTTTAATCAGTAAAAATATTTGATTTTTAATTTCTGATTATTTTAAAAGATAAAGAATATGTGAAAAAAGATTAAAAAAATAATCTTTACGAGAACAATAAAACTAATTTAATAAACATCGGACAAAATACTATAAATATGATTTTTTTTTTGACGAAGATGCAAGATATAAATAATTTGTATTAAAATTACGAGTCAACACATTAAAACAACAATGTGCAATTTTTCTTTTGTATAGAAATACGTGGTATATAAGGATTATAGAGTATAATAAATTTTCATCACTTTGGATTCCAGAGTAATATTCTTGAATACCTACTCCATGTCTCTAAAGTGGGTAAATGAAGGATAATTTTACATTGCAACTTTTCTTTCATATATTGTACTTGATTATTTTATTTCTTTTGAAGACACTAAGTTGAATGAGTAATCTTTATGCAGAAAATTTTCAGTTATAATATCCATCATTCATCCAATTTAGAGGCATAGAATAGATATTTAAATATTAAAAAGAAAATAAACATGACACACTAAAATATATCTCAGGAATCAAATTTCAGTGACATTCAATCTTTAGAGACTAGATTAGGTTATGTTAGGTTATTTAAGCTGCCATATCACACTTACGATATTCTGTTCCTGGCGGCAGCCATTTTTAGAGCCCATCACAGCCTGGCAAACATCCATGGTGGGATCAACCGGAATGCTGAAGATTCAATGGGCAGGCCCTGAAATACTGGAGGTATGGTCCGGATTTGAATCCGGATCCTCCAATGTGGTAAACGAATAAGATGTGATAAAACATGAATAAAAATTCGTTTCTTATTGTGCAGAGGCTTCACAAAATTATTATAAAATTAATTAATTTTGGAGCGCCAACGGGATCTTGTTTCAAAATGGCTGCTATTCAAAATTCCATAACTATATTAATACTATTTAAATAAGTTAAACCATACATAAAATTTACCACCAATTAAACAAATGAAAGTAATATATCCAAGAAGTTGATGCTGGATCAAAACATCTACTTTACATCCACTTTTATCCATTTTATTTTTGGGTAAATATTCTGCACAAACGTATTCCAAAATTCAAAAAATACATATTATTTTCAGTCAAATATTTTTTGAATAATTAAACGTCATAGAATTTTTATTCTAAAAAAAATCTGTTTTCCCAATGAGTATTATAAATTAATCCTACAAAAGATATTTTTAAATATCATGTTTTTATTTTATATATTTTTACATTATGTTTTTATTTTATTCCGTCGTCACAACAAAAAATATAAATGGCTAAAATGAATTTGATGCGATATTTTTCATTACACAGAATATCGTTATGATCTTTTTTTTATAGCAAATGCAGTCATTTTTCACTAATTGGTCATATATAGTCATGGGAACCGAACAAGCAATTTCCTCCGCTAGACGGCGTACTTCAAGAAATGCCCAAAATTCCATGAACATCGAGTGGTAATGAGTAATGCACAACTACAACCTCCATAACAGAAACAGAAGAAGAAGAAGAAAAATGAGTAATGCATACTTGAATGCACATCGATGTATAAAGGAAATGAACTTTGTTAAAAAGTATTCTTTACTTCGATATGCGCTTGTATTTGCGTGAAAAGATGTTTCTCTTATTGCTATTATTCTTAATGAGTTTTGAAGAGTTATTTGCGTTTCCATAATAACATTATGGGAATAGTAAATTATTACGACAAATATGATAATGACAGAACTAATGCAGAACTTGACGGAACGTTTACGATCGAAAATTAGCTTTATCCGTCAGAGAATCGTCTTAAAGAACGTTTGAAGATGAAATTAAACTCTGGGTTTAAATCTACAGTTGACGACTCTAGAGTCTAGATCCATGGAAAGAAAACAATTATTCTATGCTATAGCAGATAAAGGAAAATATCACGAAAAATTTGCTTCCATCGATGACGATTATTATTTAATGAATAACAAAGATGGCCAGCAAAAAGGTACAAAGATGATGATTTAAGAAAAAACAGAGATTTTCGCTTGGAAGCGAAGAAATCTAACATTTTCTTAGGAACATTTAAATCATCATCTTTGTACCTTTTTGCTGGCCATCTTTGTTAAGAAAAAACAGAGATTTTCGCTTGGAAGCGAAGAAATCTAACATTTTCTTAGGAACATCTCTTTTTTACCGGAAATCGAGACATAATGCTCTCCATAAAAGAAAACAATTTGATGAATTTGAATCTGATGATAAGAACTAAATGCAGAACTCTATTGCTGAAGTGGAATCAAGAAGCTCAGAGACGACTACTGAATTAAATCTGACTACTTTAGCGATTGTAAATTTAAATAAAGAAAATTTTAATGGAAACTAATTGATGTCGTCTAATTGATCATAATTATATTACTTATATTGATATTAATACGTCAATACTTGACTTGCCCTATTAATTCTGATGATTTTAAAAGAACATCAACATAAATAATCAAAAACTACTTAATATGCTTCGGAATGATATGCCAAAATCGGAAAATAAAAAGAAATTAGATGATCACATGGACAAAGAAAACGGAAGAGATTCGCATCTGAGAGAAGATCCAGATCATCAAGAACAAAACGGTGTCTATGATAATGAAAGAAACTTCTACCAGAAATTAATAAAGATAAAAATTTTGCAATGTTTCTTTCGTTATCTGTACCAGAAAATAATCGACCCAATTTACTACACATTATAAAAAAAATGACTGAAGATTCACACAAAAAAAGGATCAAATAAAATTTAACACAGAAGAATATTTTAAGTGATGCATTCTCTTAACTTTAATGACTGGTCTCCGAGAGGACACGTTGCTGAATGTAAATTAAAACTAAAAATGAATTTTGAAATAAAGAATTTTTCATAAAATTTGAAAAAATTAAAAATATATAATATAATGTTAATTATATATAAAAATTTATTAATCTCTAATTTGATATTAATAAAAATTTATTAAAAATTAATATTTTGAATTTCAAGCAATATCATTAAGTTATAAGATCGCTTATTTAATTTTATAATACTGAAAAAATAACAAAAATATTAGAAAAGATACTATACAAAGATTGATTCAGAATACATTGTATATTGTAGGAAAGGGGGCTTTACACAGTCCTAGCACTGGGACCACTAGTGGTCTATTGTGCATTCCCAACAGGATCATCCCATAAGAAGTCACGTCTTAATCACGAAAGATAATATCTTCTTCAATTGGACTGAAAAGATCTGGTGCAGGAAAATGCAACCCAAGATCATACCTCAGCCCTGAAAGGATCACATTCACACAAAATGTGGAGAGGAGTTTCATCTCCTTGACATCATTTACAATTGGGTCTAATAGCAATCCCAAAGATGCCTTCTAATATGACAGTATCCTGTAAGGAGCCCTGTGATAATTCTATCTTCATTTTTTATGCAATGCAAGCAATTCTTTAAGTCTCTACACAGAAAGACTTAGCTAAAATAAGAGCTTTTACTTGCTTTAGTCTAGGAGTATTCCTTACAATCCGCCCAAATACATAAGATCTGATGCCCAGGACTGATTCAGGCCCAATAAAGGGACGAGAAGCTCCTTCCTTGGCCAGCCCATCAGCAACCTCATTGCCCCAATCCATTTAGCAACAATATCAACAATATTTGTTTGATTCAAAATAAGTATTACTATAAAATTATTCTGAAATTTATAAAAATCCAAAATATGCACTGACAGAAAGTATAGATATTCTTAGTTGGTTTAACATTGCTTATCAAGTATTTAACATCTTTAAAAAATATTTCGATTTTTTTAAATATATAGATTTGATAAGAAGATTTATAGATTGCAGCGTCCAATAATTTTGAAAAGTTAAAACTTTGCTGGATAAAATATTTACGATAAAAGTTAGAAATAATATAAATAAGCAAATCGCCAATACACGATGATATAGAAAACGATAAATTAATTGCGTTTAACTTGTCATCTTAGCCAATCATCATATTAGTTTCAGTTATAAATATGCTTTTTATGGCTTAAAATATTTTATAATCAATATTATTTCAAAAACTTTCTTCGAGAGCAAAAAAAGAGTTTTCTGAAAATAATCTCACCAAAAACATAAATGTGAAAAATGGCGAAGTTCTATTCTACCAGTTTGTTTGGCCACCAAAAGAGTAGAGATCTAAAACAGGTGCCAAGTTCCATTCCAACCCTAATGTCGAAAAATGAGATTTAAATACTGAAATAAATTTAATACAGTGTCACGTCTTCAGGCTTTTACTTGGCAAGCTTTAATATCTATGAAAGCTGGGTAATAAAATTAATATAACTCAAAAACTTGCCAAGTAAAAGCCTGAAAGTGGCACTGCAAAGAATTTATTTCAGTATTTAAATCTCATTTTTCGACATTGGTGTTGGAATGGAACTTGGCACCTGTTTTAGATCTCTACTCTTTTTATGGCCAAACAAACTGGTAGAAGAGAACTTGGCCATTTTTAACATTTATGTTTTTGGTGAGATATCACTACTTTTTGTTAAAGTTATTATAGGAAACAAACACGCTAAATAAATAATAATTTAAGATAGCTAAATAACTTAATAAAATTATAAAATTTAACAGGCAAAAGACTGAAGAGATCACACTGTATTGAATTTATATGAATAAATGGGCTTATTTAAAATTTATTTCATCTCGTATCTTGATTCTGTTTCGTGATGCGTTTGCGTTTCAGCGCCACTTTCTTTGTTTGACAACTGTTATTTTCTTGTACGTCTGCAACATTGGGTCGTATAGCCCACTCGCAATCTCTAACTTTTCTAGTTATCAACATCCACAGGAAAGAAAGTACATCCATATTTTCTTTCCTGTGGATGTTGAGATATCAGAAGTATTTACGTTAGGTTTGGGTGTTACATAATTTAAAAGTTCCGTATTTGGTCACTTATTTTATTACATAAATAGAATTTTTTTATTTTGTCGGAAGAAACGATTGATTTTCGTTAATGTTTTTATACTTTTAAAAAATTTTTAAAATTGGTAAACAGTAATTAAAATTGATTTAAAAAATTTTTGAAGAATATCGTTAGCAATTAAAACTGTTAACTGTGGTAAATCGATAGCTAAGCTTAGCTATAAACAGTAAATGAATGTTTACGCCATGGAAAATAATCAATAACTTTTGTTAATTTTTTATGTTTCCAGTGAATATTATTTTGTGGTACCGACAGGTTCATGCAGTTACAGTCATAAAATTCCTGCTGGACGTTATACAATAAAGGTAAGCATAAACATTTAAAGAATATATATAATATCGTATCTAATAATTTTTGTAAGGCTATGAAAATTTTCAGTCAAAACGGTATTAAAATTGAATTTATGCTAACGGGTATTTGTATCGTTGCATTCGATATAAGAATGGAAGTTTATAGAAATGATCAGTCACATAACTATGTTCCGCGCCACCCGCGATTACGAAGAATGTATCAGCTTAAAGGAGTGATTTCTGAGGGGGACTCACTTTCTTGCCTGGTTACTGAATCATAAGATTGAAATTATATTATTAGAATCGATATTCTGCATTTAAAATTTCGAAATATCTCGTTAAATTAGCGCTTCTTAAACTTTTCAAAGTGTGACCCAAATTGTGTGGTGAGCACTTCTTGACCACCCAATATAAATTTTTAAATGGAAATGTAAAGCGAAAAAAATGATAATACTTATATTGCTTGGAAAAAATCAGTTTATTTTTTTTATTTATGAGGTTATAGTAGTGAAAAATAAATAATTGTGCGGCTTCGCGACTTATTTTTGGATCGCTACACACAGGTGTGCTAAAAATTTGAACTGATTTAATATGATGCCTACAAAATATGGTTTAAGAACGAACTCAATATAAATCAAATAAAAAGTTAAAATATATTTTCATTTATTTATCGTTATTTGTTTAATTTCAGTTTGAATAGTAAAAAATTTAAAATAGTGAGTTTTTAATTTCAATAATTTCTGGTAAAATATTTATTGCATATTTTGCATAGTAATTTTTCAATTAATCTTAAAAATAAATTTTAATTATTTATAGTTACTGGTGTCCCTGCGTTTACTTCGAAGTGAAAAATGGACGTCGACAGTTCTCATGACGGTTCCTCGGAGAAACTCTTTCACAAGTCAAATCGTCCTAATCCGAAACATGAATTTCTTAATTCGTTTTCTGTATTTTTGATTTCTATCAAACTGTACGGATTAAATTTCTCTATAGATGCTTCGTGTTGGAGCAGAATGGTTTCTCTTTGTTTGCATTTGCGGTTGATCTATATTATCTCTAACATAATAGCAGTAATGGTGCGAGGAAAGATTCCAATCACTGTTATCATCACTCTGGCTTGTAATATTTTCACCACAATCGTAGCTTTGGTTACATTTTACCGATTTCAGAGTAATAGAAAACTTCTTTGGAAAAACATAATGGATTTAGTCGCCAATTATTATGTTTTCATCCAGCGATATTTTAAACCTTTGAAAAAATGGTCAACAACTTTTGGTTTGGGATTGTGGGCATTTACTTTATTTTTGTCTCTTTCCATTCTATATCCTATATTTAAAGAACCCATTCAAGATTATTTCGACTTATTCGTTTTCGGAATAAATACGACCGAAACTAATTTACCTCATTGGTTGCTAGTTATCATCATGGCTTTGGAATCCATTTGGGGCACTTTGTCTACTAGTCTTCCTAGAAATCTTTTCTGCGTATTCTATGCCACTATATGTCTGATACTAAGATATTTCTTCTCGGGTTTGAAAAGTGATGTGCAAAACACTCCCGTATCCGCTATAAATTCTAAAAAAATCGTCCGCTACTTGGCAGATTATTACGCATTGAAAGATATGGTAGAGGTTTTAAATTCGATATTCTCGTCGTTGGTTTTCTGGTGGAATGCTACAATTTTATTAGATACCACTTTCAACCTTCATCAGATAATCAAGAAATTTCTCTCTACCGATCTGCCCAGCGACTGGCTGTATTTTATAATAAAATCCATTTTCGATTTCTTGGTATATTTGATACTCTCCATTCCTTCTTCGGATGTAACCACAGAAGCCAGAAGCGGAATTTTCGCCATATGTCGTCAGGCATCTCATCTCGATCCTCGCGAGTTGAGAGGATCTCATCTTTTAATCGAAGAAGCTAATGCAAATCCTCCAGCTTTGAATGGATGGGGATTCTTTAATATGACCAGAGGGAATATTCTTAGCACTATGAGTGTGGTTACTACTTATTTGGTTATACTTATGGATGTGGGCTAAAGGATTCGATGTTATTTTTATGTTTTCTTAGCTTGTTATCAGATTAATAAAGTTCATTCACTCGAAATCATTTTTAAAATTCAATACATCAATAAAATTTATCCATTTTGCACTGCTAAGATGCATTATTAACTGAACACTGGTTAAAAATTAACTATACAATAATTATTCATAAAAAATATTAAAACTTTTCCAGAAAATATATTTTAATATTTTGTGAACACGTTTCTTTATTGTGTTACCTACTTTGAAAATTATTAATACAATTTTAGAATTTCCATCGATTCTCTAAATTTGTTGAATTTATTATAAAATAGTTCATTTTGTTAACTTCGTTTACTTATTCTTTTAAATAGTGCAGTATATTATTAATTATAATATTTATTATTATTTGTTTAAATATATCTATATTTTTCAAATGCCGCGCTTTATCTACGAAGAATAAAACTGATATACATGATCAAAGCCTTACAATCTCCCAAAAGAAAATTTGGATATTCAGAAGATTATATTAATATATGTTTTAAATGAAAAATGAAGTAAGGCAAAGGATAGATGTGAAAAGAATTGTTGGTATTTAGAAACAACTAAAAGTCTTGGATAAAAGTCTCATATTTATAATAAAGAAGATAACATACGAGGTGAATTATTGGAAAATTTTAATTTTTAAATGTAACACATGCCATAAACTTAATTGATATGTTCTACATAAACTTGTAACATGCAAAATAGAGTCCAGTATGTGCTTCTCTTAATATAATTTTTATAATTTCATTCTTCACAAGCATGTTTTCTGCTTCTATGTTATAAAATTTTAAATAAAAATTCTGAAAAAATAAATTTTTATTGTTATATTCTTTTAACTAATTATCGAATCTTTTCCAATATATATATATATGTGTGTGTGCGAAGTTTAAATTTATTTGAAATGAAGATGTCAAGTCTGATAAAATACTATACATATATTACTATTAATACAACTTTCATAACAAATCTTCAAAATAACTGTAAATGTTGTTACTTTTAAAAATAGTTATATTCTTCATTAATAGTTTATATAATTTTTTTTTTTTTTGCATTTTTACACCCCTTTCCATTATGAAGATTACTAAGAGTCGGGGCCAGTTCCAACCACGGGATAATTTATTACATAATTTATTTTAAATACAAGCAAATTCAAGTAAGAAATTTGTTGCATATACTACTTACTAAAATATTCATTTTTATTAATAATGAATTTAAATATGTTTATTTTCATTATCAATTATACAATACAAGAAAGTTTCCTTTTCTATCTGTAGTTACAAATATAAGCCTAAATAAAAATAAATTAGATATATTTCATCAATTGAATAATCTAAATTATTTTTAAATTAATAAATTTTGTTTATATAGTATTATTTATTTTCTTGTATAAGAAAAAATAGTAAATACTTGAATTGGTAACAGTGCTTAGTCCAATTAGTTATCCTATCCTTTTTAACGATTCACAGAATATTTCATGAAATATAGTATATTAAAAGCGTTATCATCATAAATTCTTCAGAATCAGAAATATAAGGGTTATATTGAAGGGAAAGTGCAGTCAACTCTTGACAAAAAAGAACCCCTTTGCGCCATGGAGATTCAAGAGGTAAAACTGGTGCTGTCTATACTGTACGGATTTCGATGTTTTGTAAGAAATTAGGTCTTTTTATGCAAAGAATTAGACCTTTTCTGTACAGAATTTTTAATAGAGATTTCAATTTTTTTCTCTATAAGAATTCTATCAATAGTACTCAGACGTAGGACTTTAAAAAATGTATTTTCATATTTTTCAAATGCCACGCTCTGTCTACAAAGATTAAAACTGATATACATGATCAAAGCCTGACAATCTCTCAAAAGAAAATTTGGATATTCAGAAGATTACGTAAGGTTCGAGGAGACAATAACAGATAACTTTTTTCAAGGTGTCTATTCCGATATTATTATTGTAACGTTTAGAACTTATAAATTGTTTAAAGAAAAGAAGGGAAATGGAATATCATATAACTATAAACAATATTGTAATAGAATCGTAGTTATAAAAACACAGGCGTCTTAAAGGATAAATAAAATATGAGACATTATCTTTCCCGGGAAAAAGGTGAAAGATAAAGTCAAGGATGTAAGCTTCAAATGAGAGGAGAGAATTAGGGAGTCGGCCGAGAGAATTCCGTCTGTTTGGATGTGTGGTGTTGTTCTGCCTACAGTCGTTGCCTAAATTTTCTTCCTTTGCGATCCGGGATCGTCACCTGTTGCACCGAGAAGGTCTTTACCATCAATATTCCGTGTTTTCGGAAAGGAATCTGTGTTGTGCTTAAGAGACTAAAGACTTTAAACAAAAGAAAAAAAGAGAAAAAAATCAACACTCCGATTTACTGTGTATTGTCATCATAAAGAAAAGGAATTTATCCAGAGCTCAGAGGCGGATTTAACGGGTGGAATGATTTGTATAACATTTCTCTATCTCAATAAAAGATCCTTGATTGATTAAACCGTCGTAGTTGTCGTCACTGTAGGATTTCGTTCACCCATTCGAACCGACCTGCGATCACCACATATGACCGCGGTAAGCATAAACACCTGTACAATTCGTCCCGGTGGATTCACACCTTATAAGATAGAGAAAAAAGAAGCAATGCAAAGAATAGACGAGAAAAAGATTGTTCATATTTAGAAACAATTAAAAGTCTGACTTGGATAAAATTCTTATATTTATAATGGAAAAGATAACACGAGATAAATTACTGGAATATTTTGATTTTTAAATGTAACACATGCTATAAATTTAATTGATATGGCCTTTATAAAGTTGTAATATACAAAATAGAATCTAGTATGTGCTCCTATTAAACACTTATAAGTCTAATACGGGATGTCTTATTCATTAAGAAAACTACAGAAATCTGCCTTTATATTCATTAAATTACGAATCGAGTGACGACTCTGATAAAATTTAAACTAGAAGCTGTTTTTTTATAAATGTATCTAATATAGGATCAGCACCGGCTCAAGGATATGGGCACCTTAAGCAACATTAAAGTATTAGATAGTACTTTAAGCAACATTAATTGACGGTGCCCCCTACATAAGATTTTCTTTTTTAGAATGACGAACTTAGCATTTTTAATTATTTGTAATAATAAGTAAAAAATGTAAATGAGTACGAAATGTAACAATGTGTTTCTCGTTATCACGAAACAGTATCTGAATTATTGTTAGTTAACGACATTAGTAGAAACGATTTTTACTTTTCCTGCAGTGTAATATTGCAAGAAAGATTTTCAAGGTAGGAATATGTTTTATATTTAATGAAATATGTTACCGTAACATTAGTAGAAACGATTTTTACTTTTCCTACAGTGTAATATTGCAAGAAAGATTTTCAAGGTAGGAATATGTTTTATATTTAATGAAATATCATAATATAAAAGATAAATGTTTACTTAAATAGGAATCTATGGGTATTGTTGAATTTATGAAAATATTTTCGTTGTAGAAAATCAAAAATACGCTACGTATTCTTAAGCAAAAGTGCTTTCCATTAGTTTCATATATAAAAAAAAAATAATTCTTATCAATAATCATGTTAAATATCGAATAAAAGTTAAAAGAGTATAACGTGCTCGTTTTAATATTTTACGTCAGGTGTTCGATATAATAGTAACAAAAGCGAAAGTATAGGCGTATTGCACACCGTTGGTTTATTTGAATTCTTCCAATATCCAAAACAAATTGGTCATCAGCGCGTAAAAAATTCACCAGAAGAACTGTCAGAAGTGGAATGCGAACCCAGCCTTCGTACGAATAGCAGCTCTTAAGTCTGGCGCCTTAGACCATTCGGCCATCCTGAATAAGTATCAAATCTCGCATAAATTCAATTTCTTCTGTAAGAGTAATTAAAATTCCGAACACAATAATATTTCATTTAAATTAATCCCTAGTACTAGAAATAAAATTTTAAAAATTTTATTTCTATTACTAGGGATACCAAAATTTTTAATCTGCTGTTGACTATTTTAGGTCTATAAATAAATTCTTACATGGCTATAATTCGAACATTTTTATTTTTTAATAAACAAAATAATTTTATTTTATACAGAATTATTCAATTCCAGAAATTCTTTTATTGCAATACCAATTAGATCAGTTCGTGTGCAAAGTATCCAAATATAAGTATCAGTGGTTGATCGGTTAGCGAACAGTTCAGATAACGAACACTTTCGCGTAAGATTTTTATGTTCGAATAACGAACACATGTTCGGTTAACGGTCACAGAATAAACTGTGGGACTGACGGAATGACAAGTCGGACGAATGGCCGCGTGGTAAAGCTGTGGCTTACCATCCTGAAGCTCCGGGTCCCTTCTTCAATTTTTCAAGAGAAGAGGGTCCAGGCCCGGCCTGTTGAACCCCATCCTTCAACCATCGGGTTGACTCCATCATGGGTGTTGGCCAGCCTGTGATGAACTCTATAAGTGACCGCCGCCAGATAAAAATATCTCATGAGGATATGGTGGCTTAACTAACCTAACTGAATGACAGCCTTAGACCTTGCGCGTTCGTGGACTTATGGATAAGGATAGGAGAACAATAGTTTATCCTGATTAAAATGAACTTGGAGACAACTTAAAACAAATCAAAGATTTACGATTAAAATGAACTTGGAGACAACGTAAAACAAATCAAAGATTTATTAATTAAAATGAACTCAGAGACAACTTAAAACAAATCAAAGATTTATTAAGTTAGAGAGAGATTTTACAATTTTTGGTGTTAGAATGGCACCCATACCAAGTTAGTAAGAGAGAGATTTTACATTTTGGTCTTAGAATGCACCCATACCAAGATGATTTTACATTTTGGTCTTAGAATGCACCCATACCAAGATATAAGTGAGAAATTTTACAATATTTTGGTATTAGAATAGCACCCATACCAGGTTGGGGTCAATATGCTTAGAGATCTCTATAACGACAATGCTATTAATCACTTCTGAAAAATCCTGAAAAAGAGAGAAAAGCAATCGATATTGGACAGATTTTTTAATGGAAAATAAAAATAATAGATGAAAATGCAAGACTATGTATGTATATATTATTGTTATTACATATAAATAAACATAGTAAGAAATTATATAATTTATTTATTTATTTTTTGTGGGTCTCTAGAATGAATTAATCAAATTCCCATAAAAACCTATGGTGAATCGATGATCGGTTAACGAACAATTCGGATAACGAACATTGTCTTGGAATGGATTATGTTCGTTAACCGATCACCCACTGTATTTATAAGAATAATTTTAATCTTTTAAATTACTTTCAATTTTTTTTTATTAGTATATTTGGATTTTAGTGGACACTAAACTGACCTGCTGTTAAATTAACAGTGTGGAACCAATCATACATAATGCTAATTTTTACTCTATTATTACAGGCGGATTGTCAATTGACACTTGGGATCAGAAAAAATTATCAAAATTTCATATAGTAAGAAAATTTTACATTCTATTACTTCTTTCCTACAGCAGGATGTGCACTTTTTTTTTTAATTGTAAATGTTGCTTTACGAACCATTCCTGTTTGACCTGTAATTGCAATTTTCATATTAAAATGTTATGAAACAATGATTGTTAAATTAACATAGAAAACATTTAATAAATATATAATTTTATCAATTATCTAAGTCTATATTAAATATTGACTATTCAGCAAAACTATATTATTTAAACAACATTAGCTAGTTAATAAAGTAGATCTTCAATTTACCCACTTATGGTAATTTATCTGAAAATTTTTGTGTAAATTGAAAATTGCATACTGATAAACAGAATGACTACATAAGATTTATAAACATGTTCTGATCATAGATATAAAAATTTAAATCCATAAGGGATAATTCAAAATTGTTTAATGAAATTTTTATTCATGCTTTATAAAAATCCATCACAAATGAAAGAATTACCATCTGCATATTTTGAAACCATAGAACTCTAATCATTAAATCAAGACATTACTGCAGTTAACAGAAGTTGTGTTATAGTAAAAAAAAGGGCATATGTATTTCTAAAACTATATTTAATTTATATAACCAGAATTTTAAATCTTATAAAAATTTTTGCATGTTTTGAATTACTGTATCTCCTAAATGGCAATACTGCATTATAGCAATCTTACATAGCACAGTTCTTTCTAACAATGCAAATAAAATAATTGGGCTTATTCATTACCTTTTAAATAAGCATTTAAAAGAAAATATCTGTGAAATTTCATAAATTGGCCAAAAAGATGATGCAATACACTGTACATGGTTATGTTGACATAATGTCATTGTGATGTAACAGTGGCTGATGTCATTAAGAGCATTGATATATGACAACATCATGGTTTCATAATGAACTCATTGTATAAATATATATAGGGAAAAATTATTTCCCTTTAGTAGTCAAAAACTTTATTCAGAAACGTTTTCAATGCACTTGGTGCCATCCTCAGCTGCTGAGGAAGGGGCTAAGTATGTTGAAAATGTTTCTAAATAAAGTTTTTGACTGCTAAAGGGCTTTGCATTTTATTTTTGTTTTTGTGTTGTGCAGTCTTGTTGAACTTTTATTATAAATTATTTCTAGTCACCTTAGCTAATCATTAATAAACATGCAATTATATGCTTAATTATAATATATTATTTCTTATGTATAATATTAATTATTTTATTAAATTATATATTTTTATAATTATAAACTATCATTATCATTCAAATACTAAAATCATATTTTAAAAACGAAATTTACCAGAAGGCATTTTTGAAATAAAACAAATTTTATATAAATCACAGTCATCAGTAATGAAAGCAAACATTCCTTTATATATAGCATCTCTTACAACAATATTATGACCTTTAGAATCTGTAATCTACAATTAAAAAAAAGAAAGCTATTAATAATAATATACTTTTTGAAATATATAATAATAATATATAATAATAATAATAATTTTTTATAAGGTTTTTTCAATTTTAAATCAATTTATCTGATAACAGAATTTTTATACTATGAAAATAAACTCCTAAACAATATTACCTCCCTTACAATAATATGAAATCCAGATGTTTATGAAATGAAATCCCAATATCTTATCAGATTTTAATTTTTTAAGATGGATTTGGACTAGTTGGATTTTTTTTTTTCAATTTTCATTAAGGATCTAGTTACTAATTTAGTTTGCAAGTAATTTATGCATTTGAAATTACAATTCAATGAACTTTAATATAAATTTTTCAATCTTGCTTTGATACTTTTTCAAACTTGATAGAGTACTTATTTTAAAACATAAATATTATGCAGTGCATATCAAAACAATATAATTTGTCTAAATGATTCTATACCAGCTTCTCCCAAACCTCATGTCATGACCTACTGTAAATTAGGTTAATCAGAATGTTCCTGACTGTAGCAGAGGGGTATTAGGGAAAATAATTTTTTTTGAAGATTTCTGGTGTACTATTTCAGTTTTACATTTATTGCATGAATTTAACTTGTTTTCCTTTTATTATTAAATAAAAAGATTTATTAAATGATTCAATCATTAGACTAATGAAATATTCAATCACTAATATCAAAATAATCAGCATTACTGACATTAGATCAGAATCAGTTTTGCATTTTTGGAGGCCATAGGACGAGCAAGGCTTTGGGGTCCCTAAAAATAATAATCTCTAAAATAACTTATAACTTCATTATAACTTATAACAAACAAAAATTCAAATCAGCTATGTCTAATTTTAAAGGCTCCTTATAAGTTATAACTTATAATAAACCTTTAAAATTTTACTTTCTATCTAGCACTTTAATAAAAACCCATTTTTTCTTATTAAAAGTGTATAAAAGTTGAATAAAATAAAATCTGAACTAGCTTATAGGACCTTAAATAAAATTAAAATGCAGGAACGCTTTCGGGTTGTGCAGCTGATGAGGGTAGTCCAGCCCAAAAGCGCTCCTGCATTTTAATTTTATTTAAGGTCCTATAAGCTAACTCAGATTTTATTTTATTTAATTTGGGACTTAGTTGTCAATTTGATTTAAAAGTTGAAAACAGATTGATAGTTTTGAGGCTCCTAGAATTGCGGGCCCTAGGACATGGCCAATTCGCCTATAGGTAAATGCGGTACTGCATCAGATAAAGAAAAAATTGTATTAGATTGAAAAATGAATTAAACTAAGCAAAACAGTTGATGGATGGAAAAGCAGTGCCTTATACTGCACAAGTCTGTCTGTTCCCCAACTGCGACTTTGGGTATAAAATTTAAACCGACTTATATATAGAGGAGACGGCATCAAAATCAGGTATAAAATAGAATACGGGGAAAGGCATAATTAAAAAGTAAAGAAGAAATAATTTTGAGGTGCTAAACAATGGACCACGAGAGAATAGTCCAAAACTACTTAATCCCAGTGTCCTTGCCTAATATTTAGAAGCAGAAATTGAGAAAGAGCCTGGAATGACTCTTATGAAAATCAGAGAGAAGCTTCTTGAACATGAAATTAAGTATGTATTCCATAAGAAATGCATCATATATAGTATTACTTCCCAGGATTGTACCAATTACATTATGGACATATTTCTCTTGTTATCAGCTGCAGCTACAAGCCAACCACTGCACTAAATTTAATGCTGTATATATTAATACCTGTACAGTGGTGCCTCGCAATTCGATGTCCTGCAATTCATTAGTCTCGCAATTCGACAGTAGAGTTTCGGGGGATGGCACATGCGCGTGCATGGAATTGTGTGATGTCATTTGTTATTTGTCAGTTCTTCTTGGGCTGCTTTTGTATTTCCCACGTTGTTGGTTTTAATTTTCAATTCTGCATTTTCAGAAAATAAAAAATTTATGCATCTGTAGTTATTATTATTTTCTTGAGTGAAATTTAGGGATAGGTTCAAAGAGAAGTGAACAGATGAATAATTCAGGTAAGTAGAAAACTTGATTGAGCATAGATAATGCACAGAAAGCTAGAACAATTCAGATGTAGATCAAAAGTATGGTGTTCCTAGGACAACTTGGAAATGTTTTACAATAGGGAGAGATTATGAGTGCTAAGGTCTACTGGAGCAATAAAGATTTCTAACCAAGAATAGATCTTTTATCAATGAAGAGATGGAAAAGCTGCTTCTCCCTAAATTAGATAAAGAAAAATGAAGGGAGATCCAATTACTCTGCCAATGATCGATGAGAAGGCTAGGATAATTTTCAAAGAATTGCAAAAAAAACTTCAGGATGGACCTCAGATCAAACTGAGGAATGTAAAGCAAGTTGAGGTTGATTTCACAGATTTAAAAGTAGAAAGGTAGACTTTATTCCAACATCCATGGGCTAATGAATTGAATGTATTGTGTATAAAATAGTGAATTTTGTAATTTAGTATGCTATGTAATAATAAAATATGTATACTAAGTAAATAATATATTTCTCTCATCTCTCCCATTAGAGAGAGTGGAATGGAGAGTCCGACAACGAATTAATCTATTTTCCATAGTCTTATATGGGAAATATAGGAGTCCAACAATGAATTAATCTATTTTCCATAGTCTTATATGGGAAATATTGTCCCGCAAGTCGACAATTTCTCAATTCGCCATTACTTCGGCGACGGATTAGTGTCGAATTGCGAAGACGGTTTTTTAATTCGTCATTAATTCGGCAACGGATTAGTGTCCAATTGCGAGACACCACTGTATATATTTTTCTCATAAAAATTTGTATTTATTTAAAAAATTATCAAAAACTTTATTTTCATAATTATATCAATATTATACTCGTTTATTCACTATACTTTCTCTACCATTTTGTTAAAGTGTTCATAGCCGAAAGTTTGAATGTACCTGTACGTGCAAAAGGTTTAAATAAATTTGCAAAAGGACTAAATCAATTTGCACAAGGTTTAAATAACTTTGCAAAAAAGTTTAAACAAATTCGTGCCAGTTTAAATATATTGCAAAAGGATTAAATCAGTTTGTAAAAGATTGAAATAAATTTGCGA
This sequence comes from Olivierus martensii, assembly GCA_000484575.1. Classification (NCBI taxonomy): domain Eukaryota; kingdom Metazoa; phylum Arthropoda; class Arachnida; order Scorpiones; family Buthidae; genus Olivierus; species Olivierus martensii. The sequence goes on from AYEL01087794.1 coordinate 32,298, forward strand.
ATGCTATAAAATACATGTTTGAATCCATTAACCTATTGTTCTGATTGCTTTTGAAGTTGCAATGATGAATCGGAATGACATTTTGATCTAAGCATGACGTGTCACAATGTAATAGTGAATGACGTCACTAAACGTCACAATATTGGCAGCAATATGACGTAACAGTGACGTCAAAAACCGATCTATAACGTAATAATAGATGACGTCCCAGAACGTCATCAATATGCGACATCAATCAACGCCACCTAGAAAACATCATTATAATATATGAGTGATGTTGGAAAAAATTCCGATGTATGGCATCGCCATAAAACAAGCGCGGCTCCCAAACGTTTCGTTTTTTTTAGATTTACTTACAGATAGGGAATACAATTCGTAGTTATCAAAAAATATCGTAAACCAGAATCTAATAACTCCCTACAAATGATGTACCAGAAATTCACGGGCAACGCCGGATACATCAACTACTTTAGAATAATTTTTGATTTGTGTCATTTTTATGTGAGGATTTACATAGTGATTAAAATAAGAAAAAATATCACTTTTTCTAACATAATGTAAATAGCTGAAAGACTTTTATCACACAGCATCCTTTTTTGTCATTGTTATGCATAAATGAAAGAGGATATTCAGATTATAGAAATTTCAATTATAAGAATTAAAATAAGAAATTGCACGATTATATCCCATCAACGATTCCGATTGTTTAAATATCAGAATTTTTGAAAAATTTTTTATAAAGCCTCAACCATCCTATCATTTCAAAATTTAAAGTTACAAAACTGTAAGGAATGTAATCTGCTGGCATTTTTTTCCCTTTCTTTTTTCTGTATGGCTTTATATTGCTTTCCAATCTCTGAGTACTAAGTGGTGAGACCATCGATAGGTGTGATTCACCATGGGCGTCCATATCCGTGATGTAATCAGCTGTCAGATGGAGGATTGCGTTTAATGAACTGGTCCTAGACTTTTCCTAAAAACACTGATGTGTTGGACTCGTGATTGATCCTGGGTCCTCTAGGATGGAAGTACAGCACGCTTCCACCAGAGCTATCCTGCCGACAATCTACTAGCATTGTGTATCATAACTACTTGATACGGCAATCAATATGATTATTAAATATGTCTAGCATCTAACAAAATCAATAAAACATCTAAATTAATAAAATTCGAATGTTCTCAGTGAAATAATACTGTTCGTCATCATACGCGATATCTACTCTTATCAACTTTAACTGAAAGAAATTTTTGTATTTTGAAACATCAATATTTTCGATATTATGCTACATAAGTAACTTTCAAAATAAACATTAATTTTTCATTCTGATACATACAAATTTTATAATTTTTGATTTTAAAATTGTTTTGCAAATATCATACTTACAATAAGACCAGTTTTCTGTCCGGGTGCATCACTAAGACTGTATTCGCCTTCAACTAAAACTCCTTTATGTATCTTTTCTTTTAAGCATCTCTTCGAATTGGGTGGAAGATGAAATATTATGCTATTTACATTGCTTAATAAGCAAACGATAAGTGCGATTAAAAATATGTATAAATTCATTTCTGTTTCTATACTATTCAAAATCTATTACAGATGGAAGATGAAATCCTTAAAACAGAAGTACGTAAGCCGCCAGAAAAACTAAACTTTCATTGGTTACATTATAACAACCGAGATAATAATTATCAAATACAAAACCTGATAACAAGAACGTAATAAAACTAATATAAAAAACGTATCGTACGGGGATTTGTAAGTCAGATAAAATTATACAAAACAAATTTTTTTGGTACGACAGGAGAAAAAATCCCCCTGCGGAATTTCGACCCCTCCTTTACCGTATCCTCTAATTAAACACTCCCGAGTTCAATAGTGAAGGTCCCATATGGGGCAGAAACCCCGTTCTCAAATTACGGGGCCCCAAAGTTGGGGCTCGGAATTATGTTTTTTTAATATTTTTGCAAAACTTTTATAGATAACAGGATATTTAAAATGATTTTAGATGTATCTTATCGTTCCGAATCGAATGCAATCAATTTAAACAAGCTACTTACCTTTACGAAGTTACGTAATTTTTTCCACTTAGGCCGATATATCCCTTCCGAAGCTTGGTGGAATTCCCACATATCTAAAATTTTTATTATTTTATATATAAAACATCCCATTAATTATATCACATTTGTTCATTTTTCCATACTGAATAATAATAAATCAAATATAGAACTCTGAAGATCATCTTTGTCAGTCTGTCGAAAGAGTATCTTAATACGTTCAGTTATATACTTCAAATAAAATATATATGAGAATCCCAATTCATTGAAAGCATTAACCAAGTTGATTTTACTTTTCCTAATAAGATATTCTGGACTTAAAACTATTTCAGTTTTATTTTAATCAAATAACAGAATACAGTACTCCACAAGTAAAAGCAGGTTTCAAACAAAGTTTCAAACAAATCTCAAATCCACACAACATGTGTTTATTTTTCACATATCATTGACTCACAGGCTTTACGTCATGAATTGTCTTAATTAGTGTCTTAACCTTGAATTAGTGTATTGTCTAGTTAACAGTTTTTTTTATCAACAGATGACGCGCCAACGTGTTTATTTTTCACATATCATTGACTCACAGGCTTTACGTCGTGAATTGTCTTAATTAGTGTCTTAAATAACCTTGAATTAGTGTATTGTCTAGTTAACAGTTTTTTTTATCAACAGATGACGCGCCACACTCCATTCAGGTAGAATACTATGTGGCGGGGCGAAACAAGCCCTTCCACAAGCGGTCCACCCCTGCAGAGGGGTCAGCCGGACAGTAAGGGAACCAAAATCATTGTTAGCCGTAGAAATAAACTTCCCGGAAGTTTATTTCTACGGCTAACAATGATTTTGGTTCCCTTACTGTTTCTAATAGGTAATAATAACTATTTAGATCTTTTAAGTGAATCTAGAAGTCCTGATAAATATTTTAGTGACAGGAATATTCCTTTGGAGAAAATTATTGACAAATATGGAGTGGATTTACCTTCATTCAACTATTTAGTTCATCCGGCTGTTGACAGTAAAATTGATATGAAATTTGTGCTTCCTAACTCATGTCGGGTGCTAATATATACACGGACGGCTCGAAATCTGATAATGGGGTAGGTTCGGGGGTAATGGTTTACAAAAATGATAGAATTATTTATCAAGGATATTTTAGGTTAGCGGATCACTGCACTTAACTGTGTCTAACACATCTGCTACTCGATATATCAAAGAAATGGGAACTTAGTTGGGATGACTCATCTCAGCACAGGTACATATGCTATCAATTGGATTTTGGATTTGATCACTCTCCCTTGCTTATTGATGAATACTCTACTTCTAGATACAATATCAACAGAGCTAACCGGGACTCTCTTCATCAGGATTACATATAGTTGGTGATCGATTAATGAACAGTTCGGATAATGAACACTTTTTCAAAAGATTTTTATGTTCAGTTAATGAACACATGTTTGGATAACGAACACTTCACAGAACAAACTGTAGGGGACCTGTTGGACTGACCGAATGACAGATCAGCCGGATGGCTGCGTAGTGTAGCTGTTGGTTAACGAACACATGTTCGGATAATGAACACTTCACAGAACAAACTGGAGGACCCATGGACTCGAAATGATAGATCAGCCCGATGGCTGCGTGGTAAAGCTGTGGCTTAACATTCTGGAGTCAACCCGATGGCTGCGTGGTAAAGCTATGGCTTAACATTCTGGAGGATACGAGGGTCCCACTCCTCCAATTTTTCTGGAGGGATCTGGGCCAGGCCTGTTGAAACCCATCCTTCCAGTTGACTCCATCATCGGTGTTGGTCAGACTGTGATGATGGCCGCTCTATAAGTGGTCGCATCTAGATAAAAATATTCCATGAGGATATTTTGGCTTAACTAACCTAATGGAATGATAGGCTTAGGCCTTGCGCATTCATGGACTTATGGATAAGGATGGAAGAAGAATAATTTTTCCCGATTAAAATGAACTCGGAGACAATGTAAAACAAATCAAAGAACGATTAAAATGAACTTGGAGACAACGTAAAACAAATCAAAGATTTATTAATTAAAATGAACTCAGAGACAACTTAAAACAAATCAAAGATTTATTAAGTTAGAGAGAGATTTTACAATTTTTGGTGTTAGAATGGCACCCATACCAAGTTAGTAAGAGAGATTTTATAATTTTTTGGACTTAGAATGACACCCATACCAGGTTGAGGTCAATAGGCTTGGAGACCTTTACCACGACAATGCTATTAATCACTTCCGAAAATCTTGAAGGAGAGAGAAAAGCAATCAATATTGGACAGATACTTTATCGGAAAATAAACATATAAACGAAAATGCAAGATTATGTATTTATATATTATTGTTATTACTTATAAATAAACATAATAAGAAATTATATAATTTTTATTTATTTATTTATTTTTGGGTCTCTGGAACGAATTAATCAAATTCCCATAAAAACCTATGGTAAATCAATGATTGGTTAACGAACAATTTGGATAACGAACATTGTCTTGGAACGGATTATGTTCGTTAACCGATCACCACTGTAGATGGTATACTCGAATTAATGGAACAAATATAATATGGTTATGACATTAATTATATAGTTAATCAGTTCGCGGATCTCATAAAATACTGCTATAACAGAAACATTCTGATACTCGTTAAGAAAAAACATTCTGTCCCTTGGTGGACTCCAACTCTAACAACCAGTAGGCGCTTAGTTAATACTTCACATCGTCAGTATCAGCCTTGTTGGAATCAATCTTTTCAGGATTCTTTGCATCAGGAATACCTTTTTGCAAAAAGAAGTTATCAGAAGGAAATTCGTAATAGTAAATCCAGATCTTGGAAGGAGTTTTGTGATGTGGAGAGGAATTGGGACCCTTGGGGTAAGGTATACACTTTTCTGAAAAGCTCTGATACTAGAGTCATATCACCTACTCTGCTAACTGATGCTGATGGTAATGTGTGTTTTAGCTCTAATACGGCAGTTGGTGTTATAATGGATTATTTTTCCCTGTAGATGATCCCAGCCAGGATAGCACTATACATCAGCTGATTCGTTGCTGCGTGAGCAGCCATATTTTGTAGGGTATGATTTATTTTTTTCTCGGGAAGAGATACATGGTATAGTGAATGCTTTGGCAAACAGAAAGGCACCTGGGCATGATTCAATCATCTCGGAAATAGCTAAACACATTTTCTGATACACCCTGATCTTATAGTTTCTATATATATAATCCATGCTTGCATGAGGGAAAATTCCCTAATGTTTGGAAAGAGGCAATCTGTAAATTGATACCTAAACCTGATAAGCGAACCATTGATAAACCCAATTGTTATTGGCCAATTAGTTTGTTGCCTGTATTTGGGAAGGTCTTAGAAAAGGCTTTAATAAATAGAATTAATCACTTCCTCCATGAGGTCACAAGTTAAACATTTGCCAATATGGATTTACTCCACAATGTAGTACCATTGATGCTATACTTTATGTTAAATAGTGAGCACAAAACACACTTTTGAAAAAAGTAATTGTTTGCTGATTTCATTGGATATTAGTTCAGCGTTTGACAGGGTGTGGGTTCCTAAAATCTTATACAATTTGCGTAGACATGGGTGTCCACGTAATTTATATACATTGGCTACTGATTATTTCTCAAGAAGGCAGGTTACATTATTATACAATAACATTGCACACACACGACATCTCATGGGTTGTCCACAGGGGTTGGCCTGCGGACCGGGTTTTTGGAACATACTTATGAATACTATTTTTGACATTAGTTGCCACAGGAATGTAATATTGTCTGTTTTGCAGATGACTGCTTGGTGACTATTGAGGATAACGATTTCAGGTCTCTTGAAAGAAAGGGGAATTTGGTCCTATCACTAATTATAAATTGGGGAGAGGAAAATAAGTTGAAGTTTAATCCAGATAAGACTAATCTTATGTTAATTTCCCAAAAACACAAAATTACCAACCCTGTTATCAGACTTAATGGAACTGTGTAAACTATGTTAAAGAGTTTAAGTATTTAGGGTGTATTATCAACAAAAATCTATCTTGGGAACTACATGTTTGGCACATCCTCGGCAAAACAGTGGCTTTACTAAACAAACTCACAATGTTTAGTAAAGCCACTTAAAAGTTGTCTCCAACAAATAATGAAAGAACGAGAGATAATAACACCTGACAAATTTTCCATCATGGTGGCATATATGGCTGGTTGTATTCTTTGACTCGGCCATCGACCATAGGTAGTTAAGAATTTCTGGGCCAAAGAATACAACCAGGGCAGGAAGTCCAGTGTCTTTTTCGTCAGTAATGTCAAGTTGGTAGAGACTTCCCAGGCATCATTTAATTTGAAAATGGAGTTTGACTGGTCAGTTTTCAGTTTTTATTTTGACAGCTTATGAGCTGTCAAAATAAAAACTGGAATAGATCTGGAATAGAGAAACTGACTGGTTTTCCATCAATACTACAGGCACGATACTGAACAACCCTCTCAAGTTCATAAGACGATTGATAAAAAAGAGAAGGTTTGCCAACTAACTATGAAGGGGGTTACCTATTATGAGGGTTACCTGTAATCTAAACTTACATATCTCATTCACAAATTTTTGTTCATTCTGTTTCATAATCCACATCCCTAATTTCTATTCATATTTCTATTTCTGTATTTATAACTGAAATGGCAACAAATAATAATATATTTAAAACAATCTAGTTTTTCTGTATTCTTTTCAACTTTAACTATTCAAATAAAAATTTTCCATTCTTAAGATTAGCTAATAGTGTTTATAGGTTGATGGTACTGGTCAATTGAAGGAACAAGATAACTTTAAGCATTGTTTTGTTGGTTCCTACTTGGTTTTTTTGTTGGCCATTATGGAAAATTTAAATTATCAACAGTCCAAAAAAGAAAGCATATGATTCATCTAAAAGATCAAGAAGCCCAAAGCTAACAAGATATTTTTGATCAATTTTATATAATGTCTAATAATCCTGATCATTTAACAGATATTCAATGATTATTTTTCACTCATCTAAGACACAAGATTTGCATTTTCAGCAATTAGTGTGCTAACTCGATTTCTGTTCTATTAGTTATTGCAAAATATTTTTTTGCATATCTTATTTACACTTTTCTTTCTTTCAAGTTTTGTTTGAATAATGCTTCTGTAGAAATTTAAAATGTGAATGATTTTTTAAAAAAGTTATTTAATATTTCCTAGTGATTGATATGGACACTATAAAATGTTTATATCAGCCTTTATCAAAATCAAGAATAGAATAAAATTGTGTGATAAAGTATCAAATAAAAATCACTATAAAACAAGCACTTTTCACAGTGTAGATTAATTTATTAATCTACACTGTGAAAAGTGCTTGTTTTATAGTGATTTTTATTTGATACTTTATCAATCTACTCAGTATCATTTGGTTCAGCTAATGTTACTGTAATTAATTTTTTATCAAAGCTCACTCAGTAATAGTTACAATTTTTATAACAGACTATCACAACTGTCAAACCATTAGATGCTGGACTATTTGAGTTTCACTGTAATAGAATTTATCAGTTTTATTTTAAAATTAAAAATTTTTTTTATCGAAGAAGCTATTTAGTTTCTTGACTTTCTTAATTATATATGGCTTTGAATAAATTTATATATTATAAAATAAATATCTCAATTAATAAAAACATTTAATACATTTAATTAAAAAAATTAAAAATATTTTAAAATAATCTAAAATTTGATATTTTTTATGAAAATTATATTGCCACTTAATATAATTTTAAATATTAGGGAGGAAGCACAAAATAAAAATGCAATAAGAATGTACATGCAGGTAAAAGACATGCATCAGATATATTTGCTTTTAAAATATCTGTGGTCAATCACCAACCTCTGCTAGACGATCCATTGGTTTGCTCTTTACACCAGAACATCAATCATAGACAGCATTCAACATGGTAACAGAAAAGCAAAGTGAAAAAAATCAAAATAAAATTAATTTTGATTGGCATTTTTTCCAGAATCTTTCAAAACTAAAATAAATATAACTGAATTGAACCATGAATGCAATCATGGTTAAAAGTAATAATTAAAATAATATAAAAGTAGCAAATCTGTGGCAAATCTTTTTAGTAAATATATATATATACTTCACACACACACACACCTACACACACACACACCTACACACACACACACACACACACACACACACACACACACGTACACACACACACGTACACACACACACACACACACACACACACACACACAAAACTTCATTTTAACAGATATAGAAAAATTCAGCCTTTAATTCTTAAAAAATATATAAATCATAGTATCTTTTCTGTATTTGTATAGCAAACATTGAATCCAAGTAAGCTGAATAGATTACATTATTTCTCATATATTACTTGAATGATCAATTCACCTTTTATAAAGATGCAAAAAAAAATGAATTTTGCATTCAAGTAATGGACAATAGCCAGAAAATAATATGAATACATTATCTTGTATATAATTAAGATAAAAATTTATTGATAATTTACAGTGTGTTCCTAAAAGGTTTGACCAAATTTAAATTGCAGATGCTACCCATCAAAACAAAATAAAAAGTCCATATAAATATGTGCTCAGAACTGTTTCCTTTTCAAGATAACACAGGATGCAAAAGAATAGGTCATATATGTAACCACCCCATAAGAATCATTGGTTATTTCCAATCATTCATAGACTGTCCCAGTAGCTTTACAGTGTTGTGACTAATATACAATTTGTTTTCTCACAGTTGATTGCAAACCACAATTTACTATAACCATCATGAGATTAATAGACCTATTTAATTTGTATGTTTTTACAACCTGTGTTATCTCAAAAAAAAAAATAAAGAATTTCTGGTTACCTAGCTATATGAACCTTTGCTTTGTTTTGATGAGTAACATCTGTGATTTAAATTTGGCCAGATCTTTTAGAGACACTCAGTATACCATTTATTATAAATAAATAAATAAATAAATGTATAAATAAATATAACTTCTATAGTTATTTGGTATTGGATAGATCATTAATATTACAATACAGGAGGTTCCGCAACTTAGTAAAGTTGAATTTACCTAAAAATCATTTTTATGATTTAATATATTACATAATACAGAACTAATTTTATACCATAATATTTCAACAAAAGCTATCAAATACAGTCACTCCTAGACTTTAAATTCAACTTTATGTAAAATATTTTCTATTACTTAAACAACAGCACTTGCAAAGGTTGAGGATAATCTTAAAAAAATTCTTTTTTATTCAATATCTAATTTTATTAGATATTGAATAAAAAATTTTAAGATTATCTTCAATGTGGTAAGTGCTGTTACCTAAGTAATAGTATCATTAAGGAGAAAAAGCAATTATTTGAAAATATGTATAAAATATTTTCTGTAATTTTTTAATATATATATGTAAATACGGTCAAACCTCTTTAAGCCGCCACCATTGGTTTGAAGGTCCTCTCTGGCGGTAAAGGAGGGTGGCAGTTTATGGAGGGTTTATGGTAACATGTGAGAAAACATGTATAGACTAGAATGACATTGTTTCATTTAATTAAAGGTGATCAGAAATAAATTGCTGAGTAGCAGAAGGATTTTTATTTTTATATTCACAAATTAAAATCATTTCGTGAACATCTAATGTCGTTTTTGACATTTTTTCGATTAAGAAACAGCAACGATATTCACAACAGTTGATTTATAAAAAACGGTTTAAACTGTTCTTCTTCTTCCATAAAGTCGAGGTTATGGCTCTCCAGTCTTCTCCTATTTTAAACGGTTATTTTGTAAAAATCCGTTTAAAGTTTTGGAATAGCTCATTTTGAAAACAGGTATGTGAATAGTCACAGGGTCGAGATTACAGTCTAATAAATGTTAACAGATAAATTACTTAATTGTCATCTTCTCTAATGTTTCTATTTGTGTTGGTTGACCTTGCTATTCGATTGTTTTGGCAGTTTAAACAACTGATTTGTCTACTAATGAAATGGTTTTGCCTCCAGAAATGAGTGTCGGTTGGCAATTAGTGAGGTGGCGGTTTATAGAGGGAATTTCATGTTTTAACATATAGGAGGAGATTTGTTATTGGCTTACAAAAAATGAGGGTGGCGGTTTATAGAGGGGCGGCTTAAAGAGGTTTGACTGTAGTATTGTATTTGTAAGTTACAAGACCAAACATATTAGTTTATGTTTAAATTCATTTTACTTGATTTATTTATGTTTTGTGTATTGTTTGTTGATTTTAAGTTTCATATTACTATTATGATATCATTCCATGCAGCATTGTACCATTTTCGGTTAGGGAACAATAAGGTATCATAAGACTTAGCTTCAGGACTTTTTAATTAAGAACTTTTGATAAAAAAATTATTTTTCTGATTTGTGTAAAATCAAACTTGCATAAAATTACAAAAAGATAACCCTTTTATAAGTCGTGTAATGGCTGTACTGAAAAAATTACGGTTGTGTGTGTGTGTGTGTGTGTGTGTGTGTGTGTGTGTGTGTGTGTGTGTGTGTGTGTGTGTGTGTGTGTGTGTGTGTGTGTGTGTGTGTGTGTGTGTGTGTGTGTGTGTGTGTGTGTGTCATTTGACATATTTATTATTACTAAAAATCTAAATCTTATAGATCAAGAAGCTCCTGTATTTGTCATTTATAAATATTAAAAGCTGAATTAAAATTTCCCAAAATGAGCAGAAATTTTATATATCATATTAGCCCAAACATAAAACAAGCTTTTCTTCAAAACAACAACAACAAAACAGTTTTGAATCATAAAATTCTATATTTTTATCATTTAGGGAACCCGTTTTACTTTAATAGTGTAGCAGCTTGCATTACATTATTTAGTTATCTGTCCCAATATGTTTGCACATATGTGCTGTGACATTTACAATACAAACAAAATCCATTTATGTTGCTATTCACTATTCTATCAATTGAATGGTTGTATGGAAGTGTACATTATCTTGAATCCAGGTTCAATTCCTGAGTCCAATACCTTCAGTTTTTTTCTGGAGATCTGTGTTTTGTTAAACTCCATCCTTCAGTTGGTAGCCACCCACTATGGATAAGGATGGCTCATAGTAGGCAATGTTCTTTCATGCAATAATCTCTAGTTGGAAAACAGCACAAAGAAAAAGAATCTAAAAAAGGGAATTGATGGGAATCTTCAAATTGTCCATCAATAATAACAAATTAATTATATGCACAAATACAATTCCATCTTGTTCATCTCCATTGAGACTCTACCTGATGGAATGAGTTGCATTTTATCTCGTAGCTTCTACATGGTTTTTTGTTAATCCTTTTCCCTGTTAACTGCAACCTCCCTCTTCTCTTTCTCCTTTCTTTTTTTGTTTTTTGAATGGAGAACTAGTAGTATTTACCCTCTCTCAGAGAAACTAGCAATAACTTCCTATGCTTCTGCAAGGAACTAAGCTACAAAAAGAGAAGTTCCTTGTCTGCCCAAAGATGATAAATTTTTATCAATTAATGTATTACTTTGAATTTAAACCATCCTTGAATTTAAGCCACAGTAGGATTTTAAAATTGGAAAATTGGAAAAAATAAAAATGATTTTATAATAGATATTGAAAAATAATGAAAAATAAAAATGATTTTATAATAGGTATTGAAAAATAAGAAACATTTTTAAAAAAAAAAAGATTTTATAATAGGTATTGAAAAATAAGAAACATTTTTACTTAAATTTATAATAAGTATTGAAAAATAAGAAACATTTTTATTTACTTAAATAGTACTAATATACGTAATAAGCTACCTAATTTATTGAGAATCTTTTTCAGATATACTCTAACTTTCGTTTTTTTTTAAAATAGTGCCAGGTCTCTTCTCTCAAACAGTCTCTCATCAATTTTGTAATCATCCATGCATTCTTTTGTGCTCAAATTATAACACTCTTAGGAAAATTTTCCTTGGTAGAGTTTTCTGTTTAAAATAATAAAAGATGGCAATTTGTTTCCATCAGTGGTTATAAAACAGCATTATAGTAATTCATGATTTTCTTATAATTAAAATATGGCCAGATACAATGTGATTCTACAAGCTACTATCAAACAGCAACTGGATTAAATCAGAAAAGTACGAATGGGGGACCACCGAATAAACTGTTATCAATAATCATAATACTATGCACATGCACAGAGCATAAAGTAAAAGCCCGAATGTTGGGGAATGGGAAATCAGGATAAATAAAATGTTAAAATATTCACTTTGAATTTAAGCTGCATCCAAATTTTATGTCTTAAAAATCTGAATAAAAATTGTAGCTTAAATTCAAAGTAATACGGTAGCATTATCTAAAAATGATCATTTTTTCAATCAATTTTTACATCAGAATTTTAGTATATTTTTATAATTTGATTGAATAAAAGGAAGTGATGTTTAGGAGTCTCCTGGACTTTGTATTAATTATGATACCATCTAGAAATTAATAATCAAATTACAATTTTTAATTAATTTATCTGAAGAAAAAATTGCTTCAGTCTGGGATTGAAAAGAAGATCTTTAGGTTAATGTCTTGTAATCACTAGACTATCAAGGCTACTTGGCAGATTGATTCTTCAGATTATTAATTTTTATTAATTTATTCTAAATTAATAATAATAAATAATCTGAAGAATACAATCATAGACATTGGATTTAGCCAATAAAAATTCTATAGGTTTACAATTGTATGACTGATCCAGTAAAAATATTGACTGGCTATGCCACAGAGGGCCCATGGTTGAAAAACCTGATCAAAAGAATTTCTATTGGCTAAGTTTGATATCTATGATGGTGATTATAAATTAGTAATAATAATAATATCTGAAGAATCAATTTGCCAGGGGCCACAATGGTCTAGCAGTTAAGACATCAGGACATTAACCTAAAAGTCTCTGATTCAATCCCAGGAAAAGAGGCAATTTTCATATTCAGATAAATTAATTAAAAATTATAATTTAATCATTAATTTCACTCTTATTATAATTATTAGTTTATTTCTTAATTTAGAGATGGCATTAAGTCATCTTGAATTAAGCCCAAATTATTTAAATCATTAAAATTCCATTAAAAAGTCAAAGTGTTTTAGATTTATTTAAGTTTTATTGAATTATTACTCTAAAAGTTCTAAATCTATAAATTTGTATTGAAATTTTTAAAATTAAAAAAACAAAGGCATTTAATAATTGGGCTAATATGATAAGTTATAAATTTTGCAACTAATCTTGTAATCTTTTCATGAAGACCATGTTAAAAATTTTGTGATTTGACAAATTTCTGCTATTAAACAAAGTCCTAATGATCAACTATTATTTTGTTAAATTAAGGTTTTACTGTATAATTATATATTTATTTCGGTTATATAAATACACTACTTATTTCGATATAAGAAAATTAAATAGCACATTTAGCAGTATTAAAAATAGATCAAAAACTTTTATTTAGAAACGTTTTCGATGTTATAAATATCACCATCAGCTTATCGTTGTGAACAATGGCTAAGACAACTACATCGGAGTTCGAAGAATTCATATTTACAGTTTTAAAATATAAACATGTGCTCATTTTTTTGAGTATTTTTTTAAATTTTAGAAATATAAAATTAATCTAAAAATATATAATTAATATTATACATTATGTTTTACGTTATGTAAAATGTGTATTATAAACATCAGTGTTTAATCGCATATTTCCAGGCCGCCGAAATACTTTCGCTATTTTTATTATTTATAATGTTTTCACTTTCACTTCTTTTCATAATTTCAATTGTTTCCGTTATCCATAAGTCTTCTTTTTTTGTCTAGAGTTTTTATAATTTTTTTTTTTTGCACTATCCCATTGTATTACTAAGTTATTTTCGTAAGCACAGGTTGTTAGCGCTGATGTTAAGTTACCTTTTTTAATGTCCTCTTTATGTTCTTTAATTCTTAAATTTGTTTCGCTAACGACAGCGCTAGCGACCTGTGCTTACGAAAATAACATAGTAATACAATGGGATAGTAGAAAAATTATAAAAACTCTAGACAAAAAAGAAGACTTATGGATAACGGAAACGATTGAAATTATGAAAAGAAGTGAAAGTGAAAACATTATAAATAATAAAAATAGCGAAAGTATT
>AYEL01087795.1:0-25544 GCA_000484575.1 Olivierus martensii
AGAATTAAACAGAGTATAAGCAGGTATTAAGTAATATAAATATGAACGATCAGCAGAGCCAGCTGGAATTTAGAGAACTTAAGGGAACGTACAGAGTTAAATACAGAACGTTATTGAGAAGACTTGAAACTTGGAAGTTCTTAAAAGAATGTAAACTCAATGAGATATACCCTATGTCCATATTTAGGATTAGCCTACCGGTGAACTCAAAGAAAACCTTGCTGAACACGAAGAGAATATGTCTAAAAGTAGCGATCTCCGATGCTAAACGGAAATATTTTAAACTCGTAAACGAAATCGCAGTATATAGAAATTGCCTATACGACACTGAAATAGGTCAAGAATATATCGCTAATATCGAATACCAAATGGACTGGTTTTGCAAAGCATTAAAGAAGAAATATATCAAGAAGATCAAATGGATTTTCAAATTGCAGCTTAAAAATTTCTGTAGAACACACGTATTACCCTGGAGAAAGCAATTACGATAATAGGTGATATTAACGTACCTGAATACGCACAAACATGAAACTCGCCCTATTTATCTATTTATTTTCCTGGAGGAAAATGAATATTTTTAAGTACGTGTCCACTTTGCATGCTGGATAAACCACACTAAACATTCCTTCAGATAAATGAAATAAACTTTAACAGACTGGAAATATTGCTATTTTGGGTTACCAATCCAGTTTCTTCAAAATGGTTCCGAATTCTTTTTTACGACATTCTGAGAAACACTAAAAATACCAGAAATATCTTATTTTGAAACATGGTATTGGTCTTTGCAGATCGAGCAATTCCTTTTTCCTGTCTGTATTAGAAATTTTGGGTCTATGTATGATACTACAAATTTATCAAAATTTATAGTAAATATTAAAAATAGCAATATAAAATGGGTGCGTTCCAAACCTCAATAGACTAATCACTGATGAGTAAAAAAATCTCAGCAAACCGTTCCAAAGCTCAACAAGCCAATTCATCAAACGATCATCATGGTAATCGCATTTGAAACGTGGTGTATGGGCGCGTTCCAAACCTCAACAGCAAGTCATCAATGATTAGTCTCTTTTGATGTCAGAAATAACTCAACATCAGCTTGTTTCTGTTTCTGTTTAACGTCGTTGTTTCTGTTTGACGATGATAATGATTTGTTACACTCTAACTTTTAAAATCTTATCATCTAGCAGGAACTGGCTTAGGCGTGATCTCCTGGGGATGTATTTTCTTGTTCCGGAGTATCTTGCTACTGTTCCATTAAGGAAAAATACTGTCGTTTGTTTTAAAGACGGGTCTTCTTCTGGGATGATTTAATTGGGAGTGCACAATAGATCATTTTTGGTCGCGGTGCTTCGGCTGGGTAGGCTCCTCCCTTCTTTACTACTACTACTACTACTACTACTACTAGCAGGAACTACTTTTTCTGCGACGTTAGAAAACGGTGTAAACCGGATTGCTAACAACTCACCACCTCTAAATTGCGAAGACTTTTTAGCATCGGTTTACACCGTTTTCTAACGTCGCAGAAAAAGTAGTTCCTGCTAGAATCTTAAGATTTTAAAAGTTAGAGAGTGTAACAAATCATTATCATCGTCAAGATTTTAAAGTTAGATAATCATTATCATCGTCAAACAGAAACAAGCTGATGTTGAGTTATTTCGTGCTAGATGATAAAATTTTAAAAGTTAGAGAGTGTAACAAATCATTATTATCGTCAAACAGAAACAACGACGTTAAACAGAAACAGAAACAAGCTGATGTTGAGTTATTTCTGATGCAAAAAGAGACTAATCACTGATGATTTGCTGTTGAGGTTTGGAAGGCACCCAATTGACAAGCGTATCCATCCATCGCACATAGCGGCGTTACAATTGCCCAATAATTCTGAAGAATCATTTCTAAAAATAAAGCTATAATTTCAATCGTCGCCATTTTATTGTAAATATCAAATCTTAACAAAACAAACGTTTCAGGAAAAACTAAAATCGGTTGCTTTCCGAATGTATTACTTATTTTTCATTTATTTAGCATTAGGAATCCATTAGCTTTGTGCGAGATTATAACCATGGATGTATATCCATGGATATTAACGTTGATTAATTAGTATAGATGTCACCATGATGTCATATTATATACGATCCATGCATATTATAGACATTGAATTTAATAGCAAATTATTGTAAAATTTGTCAACTATTGACAACCTGGCTTAGGCGTGATCTCCTGGGGATGTATTTTCTTGTTCCGGAGTATCTTGCTACTGTTCCATTGAGGAAAAATACTGTCGTTTGTTTTAAAGACGGGTCTTCTTCTGGGATGATTTAATTGGGAGTGCATTCCGACTATTGACAAAATTATTGTAATTTATCAATTCCAATAATTATGGTATTGCTACATTCTCGGATGTTATTACATCATATTCCCGATGTGGTCATGATGACACCAACAAATTTATATGTTGCGTCATTATTGTTGTGATCATTATTGCAACATTGTGATGCCATCCATTATTGATTGTTGTCACAATGGTTCCCCAACATAATTTTGTTATTACATCACGATTGTTACATCATTTTTCTTTTCAATCTTGTGCCATAACAGTGGTTTTAAATATGGGTGTTTTGATGGTTTTATAGATACAAATGCTTAGAATTTCTTTTATAATCGTTTTAATAATCGATTTGATCAAAATCTGATTTCCTCAACAAGTTTCCGTAAGGAATCAGATAGGAAATTTCATGAAAACACTTTTAATGTTCATAGTTCTACTTTAAAGTTTAAGATGACGTCATCTTGACATCATAAATTATCAGTTTTGTGATGTCATTCATTGGTATTTCAGGTTAGGTTAGATTAGTTTGGTTAAACCGCCACATCCTCATGGGATATTCATTATCTGGCGGCGGCCACTTATAGAGCCCATTGGCCAACACCCATGATGGAGTCAATCGGATGGTTGAAGGATAGCGTTCAACGGGCCGAGCCCGGACCCCTCCTGAAAAACTGGAGGTGTGGGACCCGGATTATCCAGGATGGTAGATCCGGGCCAAGCCGTAAGCCATAGCTTTACCACTCGGCCATCCGGCCGACCATTGGTATTTTATGATGCATCATGTCCCAATTATGATGATAAGAGAAAAATGGACAATATGTCATTGCAATATCCAGGATGGTAGATCCGGGCCAAGCGGTAAGCCATAGCTTTACCACTCGGCCATCCGGCCGACCATTGGTATTTCATGATGCATCATGTCCCAATTATGATGATAAGAGAAAAATGGACAATATGTCATTGCAATACATATTGACGATAGTTGGCGCTAAGTGCTAAGCAATACAGGTAAGTCACACTGCTAGTATTTAGCGCCATCTCTTAGCAATAATAAAATATCAAATTCTGATTAAATTCAATACTATAGGATTAAAGGATGCGGAGGCGGATGTCTTTTAATGACAGAACATCACTTTTGAATTTGATGAAAATTTCTAATTAGTTCAAAAGTTATTAATGGAGGACATACAAACATGAGCTCTATTTTATAAGCATCCATTTCTTTCGAAAATAGGTTAAAAATGAAGTACAGTACTACATTGTGTCTATCATTTGATCGCTTAAAGATCATATGCGCTATTAGATTAGATAAGAGAAAAATTTAGGTTAAAAATGAAGTACAATACTATACTGTGTCTATCATTTGATCGCTTAAAGATCATATGCGCTATTAGATTAGATAAGAGAAAAATGGCCAATATGACTCTGGTACTTCAATCAGCTAGACAATTTATTTTGTAAACTCTGTACTTGAATCATTTCGGAGTCATCAAAAATTGCAGATATTCATAATTTGATTGACAGATGAAGCATGGGGATTAATTGGGGGCCATACTTTTTCTGAAAATTAGATCTAGAATTGATTTCGGATCTTACTAAAAAAAAGTACATACTCTATCACACCATCAATGGACTTGTGATAAAGCATTACCAGAAACCATTAAAGTAATGAATTTCTTCATTACTTTGAAATTGGGATCAACTCCAAATCATCTATTTCTATAGCCGAATACATCACGTAGGATAGACGATTCACATTGAATATTCAAATGATCTAACAATAACGTTACACAATATTTAAATCATTAATTTATCTACTGCATAAACTGCGATAGTATAACTGCAATACAGTAGTTCTCAACCTTTTTTCTGTTGAGGAACACTTTAATATTTTAAAATTTGGCGGCGCACCTAAATATTTTAAATAATAATTTAGATTTAACAACGAATTTTTATTAACACATTATTGTATTTATTCTTATTTATTACATTCAGATTACAGAAATACTCGTATTTATTCTTATTACTTACATTCAGATTACAGACATTCGTACACAAGATCATTTAATGGCACTCATTACGTTAAAGCGCTACCTTCGGATTTTGTCTTTTCTAGAGAAACTATAATTTTAATTTTTATTCCTTAATTTTTAAATTATGAATAACGACAAAAATTTTGGCTATCGAAGAAATTTGAGGGTTAGATTTTTCTAATAATACCCTATTTATAGGAATGGTACAGTGTTGGATTGCAAAAGGGATATCCAGCCAACCGCGTTTCACTATACATATATATGATTTATACAATTACCTATATACAGTAAGACCTCGTTTAACGCGGAGGATACGTTCCAAAGAAATGAAGCGCTAAATGAAACAGTGTTAAACGAGGTCATCTTAACATGTAAATAATGGGATGGGTGAAACTGGAGAGTGAATAAAAAAATATAGGCACCATTCTTTTTTATTTTTTTTGTAATATATATTATTGTATTACATAAATTATAGACATTTTTATTGCTAATATCGATTTGTATTCATAAATTATTCATGAAAATCAAAAATATTCGAGTAAATAATTTTTTTTGAATGAGGAAGATTCATCATCATTTGACACTTTGTTTTTGCTAAGAAATCATCTAACTCGTTTGCATTTTCCTCTTTCGTTCGGCAAGCAATTATGGATAGCGAGAAATCGCATCCATGACACTTCGTTTTGCCTTTGAAATTTTATCAAAATTTGAATCATTTTTTATAAACTGATCCATAATTTCCATAATAGTGGCTAAACTTGTTTTAACAAAAATGTCGATGAAAAAAGACGTTGTAACTTTAAGGAACTATAGTTCGAAGTGGCAAAGTAAGCCATCTTGACCGTATCCAACTATAGCTCGAAGTGGCAGCATTTAGGTTAAAAATAAAATGGAATAATTGTTATTTTTATTACTGTAAAATAACGTTGATGACCGAACATAAATACAGGTTAAAAATAAAACGGAATAATTGTTATTTTTATTACTGTAAAATAACGTTGATGACCGAACATAAATAAGAATTGTGACCGCAACAAACGTTCATATGTACTGCACTTCATTGAAATCATACGCTTTGTGAGAGGACATAGGAGTATCAAAGAAACAAATTCGTGCGATTTCGGATTTATATGAGTATAACGGTTTGAAAATCTGCGCCAAAGTGAATCAATAAAAAAATAGAATTCGAAAAAAACGCGTTGTATCGAAACAGCGTTAAGCGGGGTCTTACTGTACAATTCATTCTTAATTTCTCGCGGCACACCGTCAAAGGTTTGGTGGCACACTAATGTGCCGCGGCACAGTGGTTGAGAACCACTACTGCAATAGTATCATTTTTTTAGAGAAAAAAATATATTTTTATCTAAATTATTACCTTAATTCATATCTTAAAATGTGAAATACATAAATCAGCTTATATTATTAGCCAAAAATAATAGATGAATTTTGATAACGATAACAAAATGAAATCATACCTATACTTATCATAATCTTAATTTGATTTAATATATGAAAATTATCTAAGAAGATATTTCTAAATATGATATATCTATACTTCGTAATCTTTATGAGCAAATCGTATCATTATTTTTATAAAAAATTTTATGGTATAATTCCTCATGTAGATAGATGTATAAATTATAATATATGTAATCATTCTGCATATTACAATCATATAAAAAATAATAGAAACGATATAAAAATTTATTTAATTTGTTTTGCTTAGAGAGCTATGTTATTGATTTTTAATCATTATATACAGGGCGGAATTTATGAATAAGCTAGAAGAGTTGAAACTTAGGATCTCATATTACCAGTCGCCTCACTCTTCACTAAATAATGTTAAATGCATTTGAAGAGATATTCGATTCCAAATGTTAGATGCATTTGATCTTAAGTGTTATTCATTCTTAATGCTTTTGAGAATATTTTATTCTGAATCATAAAATTTCTTCGAATTTAATTCAAAATAATTTTCTGTGTAACGATTGAAGTGAGATCATTGATTGTTTAAGAGATGTTTATTTAAAGAGCTGAAGCATTTCACAATTATACATTACAGTATTATATTTTCAAGATTCTTTTTTATGGATATTTAGTAGCAGATATTCTCCATTATAAATCATATTTTTATATTTATCAATGAATCATATTTATTTTACTGTAATATGACTATTTTCATTCATCATAAATATCATGAAGTCCTATTCAACAATGGCTTAAAATGTATTTTTATACTTATAATTAAAACTTGCAAAATATTCTGATGATTTTTTTTAGTCATAATCTTTTCTGAACTTCATTTTTTTATCACAATCATTCATAAACTACAGTTTAAAATCTTGTTCAACCTCCATTACATTTTATTGTATTTCTTAACTGTTTTCTTCTATTCATTCAATTCAGTGGACCTTCTAAAGGCACCATAACATACATCACACTCACAGAGGTTATTTAATTGTTAAATTGTTTAATAATTTTTAATTAATTTTTATTATATCTTCGATAAGTATATTATTATAATATTTAAAAAAAACCTATTGAATATGTGCTTTAAAAATTAAACGCATTTTATTATAATTATTTATTTAATTAGTAAAACTTGCAAAATATTCTGATGATGACTTTTTTTAGTCATAATCTTTTCTGAACTTCATTTTTTTATCACAATCATTCATAAACTATTCTGTGTTTATTCCCTAAAAAGTGCCTTTTATATCTTTAGCCATAGGTGCTTAGAGCAGTAGCTATGGACTTCATGTAAATAAGCTAGACATCCAAAGATTTTAATTTCTTCAAATCAGTCTTCATATCAAACCATAAATATGTTAGTATCTGATTATCATTTGTAGAGTGTGTATTTAAAATATAAGTTAGAAATAAGACTGTTTCTTATACTCCATAGAACAATGGCAAAGTGGAAAGGATGAAATATATACTTGATGAAATGGCATATTCCTTTCCATTGTTGCATCTTAATATACTTATTTTCTTCTGAAAATATGTTTTTGCTGTAGTCATATAATCTTTGAAACAAATAAAACTTAATATTTTTGTTTGTCTGTACACCTTTACAAAATGTGTATAATAATCTAAAAAAAATTACAAAATAGTTAAATCATTTTGATAATGGAATAACAGGTCCATTCATATCACTATGCATTCATTCCATGTCAACTTACAAAGTCAAATTATTTTTTAAAAGGCGGAGGTATTAGAATTTAAGTAGGATTTAAGGTGATATTTATTGTGAATAACTTTATTTTGGATATTTGAATTGTATTGAATAAGTTTTGTTGTTTATTTAAATTGTGCTTTATTTCGTTTAAGTAAAGCTTTAATTAACTCTTCTTAGTCCACGTTTGCTTTTACAATAATAACAGCTCACTATTAATTTTTACTGTCCAAGTCTCGCAGTTCAATTAAACTCAACTCACGCTTGCAGCTCGCCTATTTATATCTGAATTGTTTTATTGTTTTTATTTGTACGGAATATTAATTTGTTTTTTTGTATCAAATTCGATATTAATTAATATTTGTTTTCATTTTCAAAAATAAATTGAAATAGTATAAGCATTTGTGAGGAAGTTAACTTTGATCTGTCCTATTTTTATTTTTATTATGTACTTATTATTTATTTATCGTTATTTTCCTATATGCTAACGTATTATATTTTAGTTTAAAAGATTTGTTTTCATTTTCAAAAATAAATTGAAATAGTATAAGCATTTGTGAGGAAGTTAACTTTGACCTGTCCTATTTTTATTTTTATTATGTACTCTATTATTTATTTATCGTTATTTTCCTATATGCTAACGTATTATATTTTAATTGAAAAGTTAACTTACTTCCACGCTCTTCGTCGTAGTTGGCAATCACAAAATGTAACTTCTTTTCTATATGCTAACATATTATATTTTAGTTTAAAAGTTAACTTACTTCCACTTCTCCATCGTAGTTGGCAATCACGTGATACGGAATTGGAACTGTCCTCCGGAAGGCTAACGTATTATATTTTAGTTTAAAAGTTAACTTACTTCCACCTTCCTAACGTATTATATTTTAGTTTAAAAGTTAACTTACTTCCCATGTTTCTCTCACGTAGTTGGCAGTCACGTGATAAGGAGTTGGAACATGTCTCCGGAAGAGCTATCCCAGTTAATGATGTCATCTTATCTACATAATATTACCACTGAACTGATATGTGAAAATAAGAATGATCCGTATTGGTATTTTGTTCGATATTTAATTTAATTGTAAAGATAATGACATGAATGAATTACTCTGTAAACTAATAACTTTGAACTTGTTACGTATAAGTATGTAAATGAGCGAGTGCGGAAGTGTTTGTCACTTGAGTATAAAAAGTGGACACATCCGACCAGCCAATTGAGGTGGTGAATTTCCAGACGTAGAATTGGTGAAAGTGAGATTTGAGTTCTTGTAAAGATCAACGATTGTTTGAAGTTGTATCGGTAGTGGAGGTATTAGATCTAAGTAATATTTAAGGTCCTTTTTTGTGAATAATTGAATTTTGGATATTTGAATTGAATTAAACAAGTTTCATTGATTAACTGCTTATTGCTTTATTATAGTTTCAATAAAGCATTTATTAACACTTTTGTAAGTGTTTCAAGTCTAATAGATTTATATTTTCTTATTATCTAATTTGTTTTGAGAATTTCTTTAATTTATTAGCGTAAGTTCTAACATCGTTTCTTGTCGTTTCAATCTAACACTTTTCGTTACTTCTAGTGATAAGTTCCGGTTTCGTTTTTGCCGGTTTATGTTATTTATTGTTAGATTGTTTTTGTAGCTAATTAGTTTTAAGTTAGAACTTAGTTAAAGACCTGAGCTCAGGCAGAACTCTGGAATTTGCAGAGTCGCTAATTGTTAGGTTTAGTTTATAATTAGTATTATTGATAGTCGTTCTAATCCGCGACTTTGCAAATTATCTTACAGTTCAAGCTAGCACTAATCAAAAGTGGAAAAACATACAAACATTAAATTGTCTCAAAATTAATGAACCAATTCTCTTTTTCTCCTTTAATCCTTATCTCATTAATCCTTTTTTTCCTTTAATCCTTATCTCATTTTACACGGTTATAAAGAATTTTTTTCCCTTTAATCCTTATCTCATTTTACACGGTTATAAAGAACTTATCCTCGACATTTCATTATCTTCTTTAGATCGATTCAACATATCCTCGACTTTTCTTTATTTTCATTAGATCGATTTACACAGTTTACAGTTTCCAATCCCTTTTTTTTCTTTAATCCTTATCTCATTTTACACGGTTATAAAAACAATCTTTCCCTTTAATCGGTATCTCATTTTACACGGTTATAAAGAACATATACTCGACTTTACTTCTTATATCTCATTTTACACAGATATAAAGAACATATCTTCAACTTTTCATTATCTTCTTTAGATCGATTTAATCCTTTTTTTCCTTTAATCCTTATCTCATTTTACACGGTTATAAAGAATTTTTTTCCCTTTAATCCTTATCTCATTTTACACGGTTATAAAGAACTCCTTTAATCCTTATCTCATTTTACACGGTTATAAAGAACATATCCTGTCTAAAAATTAATGAACCAATCCCCTTTTTTTTCTTTAATTCTTATCTCATTTTACACGGTTATAAAGAACATATCCTCACTTTCCATTATCTTTTTTAGATCGATTTACACGATTTACAGTTAAATTGAACATATCCTTCTATTTTGAATGAATTCTGCGTCTTGTTTTATACGGTTTCAGTTTGCACGATTTTTCCAGGAACGTATCTACCGTGTAAACGAAGGGCTGAGTGTATTTTATAAACTGGACTTTCACAAGAGCTTTGCAAAATCAGCTTATTATTATTCTTGATGAACATGTAATATTTATCAAACGTATTTTCAATTTTTAATTTTAAATTGCACAAATAGGACATAATTTTATATTCTCTAGAAAGTATCTTTACAATATCTAATTTTTTCAGCAGTCACTGATGCCATTTTAATTTTTATCATAGGACTTAGTTCAGTTGCTTTAAAGAAATACTAAGAATGTTTGTTTGATTAGATGATCACTTCTCCCTGAGTTGACTACAAACATAACTATTATTTGAGGAGGAAAATTATCTTTACTATTCATAAGGAATATTATATGCCTTGTCAAAATCTTGGTTAGCATTATTTTCCACACAGTAATTTGCTTCTTTAGAATGGCTTTTATTTACTTGACATTCACATTTCAGGTGAACAAATATTTCACATTTGTGACACTTTATATCAGTCTTGTAGTTTGTCTTGATATGTCCTGTTTTACCACACTTGAAACATAATCATGCTAAATTTACTATTTGTTTTGAAAAAGTATCTCATCACTTCATGTTAAGTGATAGCCTTCTGTGACAGCCTGTTTGACTTTATTCTTGTTTCTTCATCAATTAACTTCAATTTGACATATTCTGTAGTCACTTAGAATCATTGATTATTTCATTTGCAGAAATAACACCATTGTAGTTCTCTGTTCTCTGTCAAAGTCATTAACAAATTAAAGACTATTTCATTTTCAAAACAAAAATAAACAGCATTGATTAGGAGAGAGAATTTTTTCTCTCCTGATCAGTGCTGTTTATAGTTGTTTTAATTTTAAATCAGGAAATAAAATATATATTTCATTTTTAGGTATTAAATTGCATCAATAATTTTCAAAATTCAATTTTTGAATGATATGAAATATTAAAATTATTAAGTTTCATTTATAACATAGTTTAATAAATTAATTTTTTTACAGAATACAAAATTTTATATGTATTTGCATATGTTATTTCTGGCAATATAACTTATCAGATTTTTTATGGCTATATTTTCAAGAGAATTTAAATCTATGTGGCTTGTCTACATTGATGACATCACAATATTTTCATTTACTTTCCTTTTATAAACAGTGAGAGCTTCTGTTTTTAAACTTTGTCAGTAGTCATATATTGGCTTTATATTTTTTTGTTATCTCCATTTACTCCAGTTTCACACTGCTATGCTGGTCATTAGAACTATAGTTATATACAAGTATCCCTCCTATAACATGTAGATAGGTTCCTGAAAAACACAGTGTTATATAAGACCCGGAACCAATACAAAAAGGAGAGTTACGTTTCAAAACCAATTAAAAACAAATACTTTCTTTAATTGCACATAAGAAACTTAATTTTTATTAAGAATATTAATAACATGAAACATATAAAGAAAAACTAATTTTTATTAAGAATATTAATAACACGAAACATAAAGAAAGAAAAAATATATACAGTAAAGACCCTAAAAAACAGTATACATAAAACAAAAGGAAAAAAAAAAGTATATGGCCTATATAACATTCATTTAATAATTATATCTTCCTTACACTGTTCATTAAAAATGAAAAGAGTTTTTCTTTTTAACAATATCAGCTTCACTTTCTGAACTTTTTTCTGTTTTTAAAATTTGGGTATCCTCTGCTTTCTTTACAAAATTTGCAATCTAACCCACTACAACCTGCTAGAAATCAATTGTTCCTTAACATATACCTAAAAAAATTTATGAATAAAAAGTTTTTCTTTTCTTTCACATTCATCTATTGAAGAATAAAAATTTATTTTTTATCCAAGAACTGAACTTTTGGAACACAAAATACTCAATTGTCGACAATTAATTCAATTTCAGATCAAAATCAACAATAGACTGCATATCATTCTCTCATGCTCCATGTCCATTTGCCCCACAGTTATCTTATTGTTTTTTTTTGGAGGGTCTTACCTATATATTTTTTCTTGTTTGTTTCGTGTTATTAATATTCTTAATAAAAATTAAATTTCTCATGTGGCATTAAAGAAAGTTATTTATTTTTAATTTATTTTGGAAAGTAACTCCCTTTTTCGTACAGGTATCCCTACTAACAAACTTATCCAACTAGCAAAATTACATTTATGACTAATTTTAGCAAAGTATTTGCCAATGATTGATTTTATGTGTGTATTGTATCTTGTATGTCCCTAGTATGGATTTACAAAAATTTATAAAAATGTTTTGTGTTGTAGGAGAATAAATGTAATTTTCTAAATGTTTAAGTAAAAACCATGTTTTAGAAGCACCGGGTTATATGAGGGTTTCCGCAATTTTCAAATTGTGTTAGAGCGAAACCATGTTGTAGGAAGTCGTGTTATAGGAGGGATACCTGTAATTATGTATCTTATTTGTATTCATTCATTCTAGTAATTAGTTGTATTTATTTATCATTTAATTTATTTAAATGTCAGTGTATATTGTACTACATAGTTCATAAGATTATTTTAATTTTTACATTTAGGTTGAAGAATTAGGCATTTCACGAGAGATTTTTCCCGTCACTAGAAAAAATCCAGCTGGAAAGAAACGTTTAATACTGATAGATAACAAACTTATCACATTACCTAGTAATTTTTTACAATTGTTTAAAAGATCATTTCCATTTAGTAAAGCTTTTATTTGGTTTTTGCTAAATGATATTCAAACAAAGAAGAAAATACTAGATGATGAAAGTTTATATAGTTTTGCTGCTAGAAGATTTGGACAAGAGGTAATGTTACTTTAAAAATGATCTAATTTTAAGTTCTGTTGAAAATATATAATATAATGAGAATTCTAATATACAGACTTAAATAACTTTAATATCTACTAACCATAATCCATGATGCTTTATTTATTTTATTATAAATAAAGTGCTGATTACAGATAGTCCTTGACTTATGACGAGGTTCTGTTCCATCTCCATCATAAATCGATTCTGATGTAAGTCAAGGACTTTTTTAATTCTTGATTTGTTTGTTTTTTGTTTTAATATATTCATAAATTAGGTTTCTATTTAGCTTAAAACAGCCAAACTTTTCTTGGCTTTTTTTACATAGGAATTTTCATCAGTAGTATTAATTCTTACTGGACATGACAGTTATGACAAAATACAATAATAAGACTTTTCTTGCTGACTAATGGCAATGCTGCAATGCATATACGAAAGCAATGTGATATATGTATATATATATGCAAGCAGCAAAATTGAATTAGAGAATTTTTAGTAATAATTTTTGGCCATTGTAAGTTGAGGACTACCTCTATATACATTTTGCATGCATTAATTGAAATATTATTACACAAGGATATTGTTCTAATCTCTATTGCTGGTCATATGTTAATGTTAACATACAATAGACAATAAATTGATCATTATGGTTTTATGAAATATTGGTTAAACATGCAAAATACATATATTCAGATTTCCAGTTATAATTTTTATATGAATATTTTATATAATTGATTCTGATTTGAAAAAATTAGATATATCATTTAGTGAAGATAAAATATTTTGCTTAGTGAGAAAATCCATGATAAACAAAGTCCTTGTTTGGGAAACCAAATTAACACAACAACAAGTTTATTAATTGAACCAAAAAGATTTTTTATTATAGAGTACTTTTAGATATTAATCCATCATCAATAAACTACAGATTGTAGAAGCAACAATTGGAAAACATCTCCAGCTTCTTGATCATTCCTAATCCCTATCTATTCCATGAAAAAATATTATATAAATTAATTTATAATAGTATCTTTATTATATAATAATGAAAAATATAATATATAATAATTATAACATTATTTTGATATTTAAGATATGAGTAGTATAATTAATACTTGATAGTATTCCATCAGCGACATTATCCATAATTTTAATTATATTTCCAATTATTCCACTTGTCTTATTTTAGAATTACTATATTTCCTCATATAATGGTTGCATGTTCTTTTTTGTAGTTTAAGAATAATTTTTATAAAATTTCATTTAATAATAATAATAATAATAATAATAATAATAATCTCTGGGGAATGCAAAAGGTAGTTATAGTACCCATCATTCTCTCCTCCTCTGGGGAATGCAAAAGGTAGTCATAGTACCCATCATACTCTCCTCAACAGGCATCCAAAGACATACATAACACTACAAAAAGCATCACTACTCAATACATGCAAGAAATCCCTCATACATTACACAAAAGCCTCAAAACACTAGATCTACATCCAAAGAACATAACATTACACAAAAGCCTCAAAACACTAGATCTACATCCCAAGACATACATAACACTACAAAAAGAATCTCTACGTGCAACATAGTAAGAAAGTTTCTCAGCACTGACACAGACAGTTAACTCCCATTACAGTTGCTATGTCTTGACTTGTGTGTCCGGACATAGCACAATTAAACATCACAAGTAACTATGTCTTGACTCGTGTCCGACATAGCTTTGACCCGGAATTACTCCGTGCCCAGATTGATGTATACATAATAATAATAATAATAATAATAATAATAATAATAATAATACAGTTTTTGCAATCACTAAATAATTAATTTATAAAATTTTAAAAAAGCATGACAGTTTGAAAATGACAAACGGAAATCTATCTATTTTTCAACTAGCAATATGTTTTCTGAACTATTAACAAATAAAACATTTAATGAACCAATAAATAAAATTTAATACTGATACCAATACCAATAAATTGTACAGTATGTATTAATACTGATGATTCAAATGGATTTCCATTTGGATATTAGTATTAAATCTTATGATATATTTGTGATCTATAATATGCATTCTGAAGTTTGAGAAAAATTTAGGAAAATTTTATTATTATTCTATAAAGCAAAATTTGTCTTCCAAATATATTTACATTAAAAAATTTTTTTAATGGAGATTAGTGTTCTATGTTCTAAAAAAGAATACTGCATATACTACTATTATTAAATATAATATTACAATAATATAAGGATATATACAATATTTAATATTATGCATATTTTATTTTTTTCAAAAAAAAGCTCAAAACTGTGGAAGTTAGTTTATTGGATTAATAAAAGACTAATTATAGCTTTGAGATAATTTTTGAATACAAGTAGTCCCTGATTTATGATTGTCTCGACTTACAACCAACTTGTATATATGACAATGATGTCATTGCTAAATTCTGTTACTGGTCAATGCAATTGATCTGGGTTCCTATTCCTAATCCATTGGTCTACGTAATATATGGAAAGCATCTTTTTTTGTATCTAGTTCTTGTATTTTTGTATTTGTTAAGTTTATTATGATAAAGCGGAGTGTAATAATAAATATTGGTAGTGGGCAATCCATAAATTTTGTGCATTTCTAAATTATGACAGTGAGGTTTGAAATTTTTGGAACCAAACTTCATCATGAGATGGAGACTACCTATAATTAGTTTACTGTTAATCAGAAGACTATAAAGAAATGCTTTATTTTGTAAATAATAAATAAAAATGTTCAATTGTTATAAAATATTTTCTTGTTGTTTGACTCTTTGAATGAAAATATATTAAACTGAATATTTAAGTAGGTATTTTGATTATTCATATTCTAACTACCTGCTTTAACTCTTTAACTATACTATTAATCATAGATTAGGCATTTTTGTTGAGATTCTGTAAAAAAGTTATTGGATGTTCAAAATTGAGTTTGAACGTATAGCCTGAAGATGGTACACCATACTGAAAATGTTAATTTTTTTTTAACTATTGAATAAAACATTTATGATCATCCTCAACTGCAATAAGTGCTTGAATCTATGATTAATAAAATTTTGATTATTTCTAATATTTTCTGGTACTTTGTTTTGATAAAGATCCCTTCTTAGTTTATTGCAACAGTATCCAAATTTTGAAGTTATACTATTGATTAAAATGAAAATTATTTTTATTTGTAGTCTTCATAAATGTTTGAAATAATTTCTGCTATGAAAGGCATAATTTCATATGATCAGAATTAGTGATTAATTTAAATAATCTTAATCCAGCTAAACTTCCCCTAGCAGTTTATTTTTTGAATTAATTGCCAAATTAATAATTATTAATTAGGATTATTTGAATCGCGTAAATCCCTTAGTAGAATGTGGATTATGATTAGTGATTAATTTTACAAAATTTAATACTTATATATGATTATCAGATAAGATGCTCCAGAGCAAAATCAGACTTATAAGATCATTATACTGTTTGTATGGCACATAATTGGTAGATTTTCACAAAATATAATAGCAATATTCTGCTACCAAAAGTAGCTTCAATGTTGTTGCATTATTTAATCCTCTAGTTTCAATATTTTAAACTGATGCATGTTCAAATTTCTCAAATATTGTCTTAATGGATTCTGAATTTAATGAATAGAAATATTGGATTTTTATGATATTTATCTGGAAGGTCATAACTGAAGATGATAATACATTTATTAACCCTTTAAAGTAATAAACATTTGAAATTTGGAAATTTCTTTCTAATAAAATTTCAAACTACTGGTATTTTATTGATTTTTATGAAATTCAGCAAAATGACTACAACAAAAATTAATTAACTTTGTAGATTCATCCATTTAAAAATGATGGAGATTGAAATTCATGAGGTGTGTATATAATAACTATGAAACTATTGATAGATTTTTATGACATTCAGCTCAAAAATTATGATATTGAAAATAATTCTGTATATATCTTGATTCTGTATCTTCAATCATAATCAATTAGTTTTTCTCAGAAAAACTAATTGCCAGTTTCCTTTCATACTTTATTCACTTTCCTTTCATTTTTACTTCCATTTGATAAAATTTTTTATTCTGTTAACAATTGAAAAAGAAAAGAGAAGTGAAAAGTTAATTACAAATAAGTAGAAAATGATGTCTATAATAAAATTTTATGATAAATCATTATTTTTCAAATGGAATAATACTTGGTTAGCAAACTTTATGCATTGATTTCTAGAAAAGTATTCTAGTTTAAAAGTTCTAGTTCTAAGTAAATTATTATTTCTATGATTTTTAATAATACAGTATTTATATAAAATTATTGTATATTCAATTATATTTAATAATTGAATTTTTTATTAGATAGCAGATTATATAATTGATCCTGTATGTCGTGGCATTGTAGCTGGAGATGCAAGAGAAATAAGCGCAAGATCTCTCATCACTAATATATTTAATGCAGAACAACAGCATGGTTCAGTTATATTAGGACAATTAAGACGAAAACAAGGTAATGGTTTTAGTATTAAAATAAACAAATTAATAATTTCAATAGTATTTAATTAATATTTTTGAAAACTTTGACTCTAATTTATTGACAATAAATCTTTCTAATTGACATTTTTATTATTGCATACATAATAAATATATATATTGAACTGATTATCTAGCATTCCAATATCAGAATATTTCAAAACTTGTGGAAAACAATAATGTAAAATCCCCAAGTCCAGTTAAATTTTCAAATTATTACTTGTAAATTATGCATTTTGAATTGCTTAGTAGAATTTATTTATGTGTAATTTATTTTAACTTGAGTTTGCAGATCAGACCATGACAATTTTAAAACTGATTGAAGGGATTGGTCTCATTGAAGCTGCATTGAGGTTCTTAATGGCTTCTTGCTAATTTGCTTCTTTTTGTCTCTTAGGCTTTAACTCATGATGCAAGTTAAAGTCTAAGAGATGAAATAATTCTAATTAATAGTTACTATAATATTAAAAAGCATCATAGTTTGTATCTCAAGTATAAGTTCATATCTAGAGGCCAAAATGGGTTATGAAAAAGTTTGTTTCTTGAAAAGTTCATATGTAGTGTGTTCATAAATCGAGGTACCACTGTATATATTTAAATTAATTTTTCTGATGAGGATAAATTAAAGCCTTTTGATAAATAAATTTTTTTTATTAATCATAATTTTAAATTTTTAAATTACAATCATAATTTATTAATTTTAATTGGTTTAAAATTTTTTTGGTGTCCTTAACATTGGGAATTAAACTGTCAATAATAATAATAATAATAATAATAATTTTTTTGCTATTTGCTATTCATATTTTGCAAAAAATTCTTTTAGTATTTAAGAAAGTTAGATACTTTTATAATATAATTTCAGATGTCAGTTAAATTTTTTTCTCAATACCCAAAACAAATAAATATTAAGTTATATAGAGTAGACACCCAATTATCTGAAATTTCATAAATCCTAGTTAATCCACAACCTAGAAATGATGTTTAATTATTTATATTTTATCTTAGATGTGAGATCTGAAATTTTTTTAAATGCCACAGATTTGTTTATTATAAATTACATAATTGGCAGTCAAAATTAGAATTAAATTAAAATTCCAAATATTGCAATAATTTTTTGCTGCAAATAAACAAGTTTCTTGTTTTCTTATACAATAAATAGTAGAACATTTGTATATGTATTTGTGTGCAGCTTATTTTTTAATATTTGATGCATATTGTCAGTAATTCCAATTTTTCAATTATTTTGCAGATTATCTGGGAAAATTAATTTCCCAACTATTCCAATTAATTGGAAATGTATATATTTATAATTGTTGATGAGAAATTACTGAGAGTAAGCACAATATACAAGCTATATATGAACTTGATTTATATAGTAATGTCATCTGTCATCTTTAATTTCTTTTTTCTTTATTATATGTAATATGTTTTATTTGTTTTTAATAATGTAATATTTATTTCAGTCATGATACAAATGAAGATGTATTTATTCACCAGGTAAGCATTTGAAATTTATTTAATAGCATTTATATGATACATTAACAAATATTAATATGTTTTAGTCTGCTATAAAAAAAAACAATCCTAGAAAAATGATACGAAGTGTAGGAGATGGAGAAATTGTAGAATTTGATGTTGTTATCAGTGCAAAGGTAAATTATGGGTTCTTAGTTTTATATATATCATTTTTCTATTATTAAATTTATTTCCATTACTTTAAATAGGGAAATGAAGCAGCAAATGTAACAGGACCAAATGGTATTGCAGTGCAAGGTAGCAAATATGCCGCTAATTGGAATTACCGTGGTCGTTGGTCTGCCAGAAATGCTTTTCCACCCTTCCGACAAATGCGGAAAGTAAGAATTAGTCCTTGATCTTAATTATTTTCTCTTTATATATCACAGTTCAATGACATTTGTATGCTTTTAACTTTTAGACTAATTAATAGATATAAATAATTGATTAAAATTACGTAAAATAATAAGATCAAATCATAGGAGGCCAAAAATGCTACTGCATGATATTGTTAGTATGTGTATTAATTTACTAATAATAAATTGTTGTTTTTCTGCATAAAGTGCTTTGTGATTTTTCTTGCATTAAGATCAAATCATTTGAAATTTCTAATTTATGCAGTTTCCAATAATGATTATACAGGGCTGGACAAATTTCGAAAAGTTAAGTAGACAATTGGCTACTACTGCAAGAATGATTCTTTATTTAATATTTTTTACTATATAAGTATTCCTCTTGTTAAACATAATGTGTTCTTGATATTCATTCATATATTAATAAATTTGTAACTCAAAAATTATTCTTATAACCATGGAACAAAGTTGCTGTACAAATTGTATTGCATAAGTAATATTATATAAACTGGACCAATGAATAGTGTTTTATATCCTAGTTATAAAATAAATGTCCAATTATAAAAAGAAAATTTTTTGACTAAATACTCTTTCATCTTGAAATACTGTGTTAATATGCTAAATAAATAAAAAATTTTGCAATACGTTTGCTACTAGACCAGCACTCTCAAAATGTGTCTATTGATCAGTGTCAGTCCATAAGCTATCAGTTTACTAGTCTATAGTAAATTGCCAGGAAGAAAGAAATATGATAACAACATGTTGTAACACCATAGTCTGTAAGCTATGTTTCAATCAAAGACTATATAATAATTTTAGAAGTGCTGTGCTAAACCATTTAATGTCAGTTTTAAAACTTTTATAAAATTTTTGAATTTTTAAAATATTCAATTTAAAAAATAAAATGATATATTCATAACTACAGTACAAATATTCTTAACTTCAATTTTTGTTGCTAGAAGAATATCTGTATAAGTATTACTTATTGAATACATGATAAACAGCAATTAAAATTTCCATAATTAAAAAATTAAGGCATTATATATAGGGTGGGTCATAAGTTTCTATACATATGGTTTTGGTATTCACATGTGTCAATGGTTAGATCAGCAATTTCCAGATGCTTGGATTGGTCGGCATGGTCATGTGGAGTGGCCTCCCAGATCCCTGTAGGAGGCCACTCCATACATACATAGGAAAAATAAAATGCTTATTTTTCTTATGTAAGGAAACTTATGGCCCAACCTGTATACATACAATATATATAAAGATTAATATAAGCTGCTACAACACATAGCAGCTAAAGAAGATGCTAAGTGTGTTGAAAACGTTACTGAATAAAATCTTTTGACTGCTAGAGGGCTTTTGAATATTATTATATAAAGATTATTTATAATGTTTCAACATATAATAAAGATATTGCATAATACTGATGATGAATTAAAAAATATGGAATAATGGCTTAAAAACAACAAATCAGTTTTATTTAAACAGAGCACTATTTAGCAGTAAAACTGAAAAACATTTTATTCTTCTGGAAACATTTTCAATTGCAATTGTCAACTGTCATCAGTGATAGAACAATATGAAGAATATGATTATTCTTATGAATTTGAAAATTTAAATGAAATCTATTTAAATATTATAAACATTTATAAATTATAAAAAATTTAAAAATTATATTCTGCATATATTAAGGTTTTGTTATAAACACAGTTCTATTACAAAATTACATTGCCTGATATAATCATTAATATAATACATTCAAAATTACAATAATATACATATTATTACCAGTATATTATTAATTTCATGAATCTTAAAGTTTTTTTTGATAAAGTTGACATATAACTACTTTTGAGTACAAATTATGATGTTTTTCCAATAAGCACAATCATGTTTTAGAAATATTTCCACAATTCTAATCATTAATAACATGCCCAGTTGTGCTTTTTCTATAATCTCTATCAACTCTTTTATCAGTCCTTCTTTTAAAGTATTACATGGTTCCACACTTGGCTTATCCCACTTAACTTCTATATTATAATCATAGAACCATTTATATCAGGAAATATACCAGTGATTTTGTAGCAAAATCTTAATATATATAGAATATAATTTTTAAACTTTTATAAATAAATGTTTGTAATATTTGAATAGATTTTATTTGAATCATAAGAATAATTGTATTCTTTATATTGTTCTAGTGGTTGATAATAGTTGCCAATTGCAATTGAAAGCATTTCCAGAAGAATAAAAAGTTTTTCATTTTTACTGCTAAATATTACTCTGTTTGAATATATGGTATATCCTTAGAAATAAACAGGTAAGGTATAAGACTTATAACAAATCAGTTATTTAAATTTTGCAATTATTAAAAAAGCTGAATTTCTAATTTTATTCATATGAATTTTACATATTACTGATGACTTGCATTTAAATATATTTAGATTTGTTTAATTTATAAAACATTATGTAGAATATAATGTATGTAGAATTTAATTGAATTTTGTATAATTGAAGAATTCAGGTAGCTTCATTAATAAGAAAATATATTTATGAAAAAATAAATATATATTTATGAATAAATAAATTTTTAATAAAGTAGTTTGTTATAATTTATCTAATATATTGTGTATATAAATAATTTTTTAAAATTTATGTAACTTTTAAGCTAAGTTTTAGATGTTTTCAAATATTTTAATAATAATAGTTTCATTTAAAACAATTTATTCTAGTTATTGTAAAATTAATTTCTGAATTTAATGATCTTATCCAAGCAAAATTCATAATATTTTAATAATATTTGTGAGGAATGAAAAATTCACATCTTTTCTTCATATTCTATTATTTCTATTATATTTATTTTTTGGGGCTTTTTATTTAATTTTGGTAAAAGATACAATCCCAACTCAAATATTTTAAACATGATGGTAAAAGACTAAATGATCTTATCTTTAAGAATGCAAGTAGTAATGTCATTTAATCTACATAGGTGATATTGCTGACTTTGGATCTCATTACTGACTGAATTAAAGATTAGTTTCATTTTAATGGAATTATAAATGAAAGAAATTAAGTACTGATTTATTATTGTAAAGATGATGCAAATGTCATGCCAAATGTCTTGTAAATAAAGTTAGAACATTGTGAAATTTATATAAATGAGCTTAAGTATAAGCCAGTCATGTCAATCACTATATATGTATGTTTGTGTTGATTAAACATAAGGTCATGTGATTTACAAGCAACATTTGACTTAGTACATAAGAGAAGTTCTTGTCTATTGACTAGTTGAGTATACTTTTGTATCAATGTGGAAATATTTAATATTTTGCTTCAAACAGACTTAAGATTATTTTGGTATTGAATAGTATTTCATTGGAAACATTCATTGGAGATAACTTTATTTTTAATAGACTAAATAAGTAATTATTAATTTAACTTGTTGAATTTGTTTTTTGCTTAAATAAAGCATTTGTTGAATCTTGTTCTTGATTAATATACTTCTTGTATGAATTAAATTGTATATTTACAGCCCATTAATAAATTTTATTATTATTCAATTTTTAGTTTGTAATTATTTATAGAATTAAGCTAGCTAACTTTTTTGTTATTTAGTATTAATGCTCACTTACATTCAGAATTGCAAACATTAATTTTTCTTGTTCAATTCCCAAAATAAAAGTTCAGATGGTGAATCCTGAGTGAAAATTTTTCTGTATCATTAAGTTCACATTCCATTCATTTATTAAAATTGGAAATTTTGCATACTTATGCAATCAAATTCAGGTTAAAATGGATTTTGGTGCAAAAGATAAAGTACAGATATAATAAATATAAGAAGTCATTTTTGTCAGTTTTTGTATAATTTAATTTTGACATTGATAAATATTTCAAAATATAACTTGCTAAATTGTACAATATTTTTAGACTAGAATGATCAAGAATCTATTTTGGATAACAAATACAGTCAAACCTCTTTATGCCGCCCCTCTAATCAAATGTACCAGATGTCAGAAGTGATTTAGCTTTAAAGGCCAAACGGGAAGGCTGGGCATTGTGGACATTTAATGATGGATTATATTTCTTGCCTAAAACTCTCTTAAATATTTTAGAGAATAATGAACTAGTTTCTTTGAGCAATGACACTTTATGTCAGAAAATAATTTTTGAAGGTGATAAAGTAAAGGTAAAATTTTGAATTTTTCTGGAAAATTTAAATAAAATATAAATAATGTAGAAATTATTATAAGAAAAAGTAATTAGTATATTAATATACATTTGACTAGATAAATACACAAGCACTCAGATAGGGGAAGATTAAAATTTACTGTATATTCCTCTTCAGTACAAAATTACAGAATGTTTTTTTTTTTTTTTTGAAAAAGTGTTCTGTAATTTTGTACTGAAGAGGACTTAAAAAGAAGTCTAAAATGTTATACAGTAAATTTTAATCTTCTCCTGTCTTAGTGCTTGCGTATTTATTTATTTAATTTATTGATAAGCAGGATAGAAAAAACTTTATATATAAATAGTTCAACTCAATAAGCACTACTAGCAGAAAACGTTTTCGATATTTCTCAATATCATCATCAGTTACATATTACCAAAACAACGATAGAACCGTTTCTAACACTGCAGTTCTAGAACAAGAACTGCTAGTAGTGCTTATTGAGTTGAACTATTTATAGACTGGTGTTAAGCAGTTATAAACTTACAGAAACTTTATATATATTTAATATACATTTGATCTAGCTTCTCAGTTTTGAATCTAAGCTCAAAACTGGTAAAGTTAATAATTAGATTATTCTATATACAATTTTTGTTTAAATAACTAAAGATGAGTCAGTAAACAGTTGAAATGTTTCTGAATAATATTTTACTGCTAGAATAGTGTTATGTTGTTAATTAATTTATTAATTTTTCAAAAGTTTTGAGAAATATATCAATAATAATCACCAGAAATAACTTATAAAGCACTATTCTGTATTTCCATAGAGAAATTATTCCTTTCAATCAAATTTGATGAAACTTTGTATGCATATTCAGTACAGTACAGTTTTCCCAATATGATTATCTGAAAAATCAAAATGAATAATGTTACAAATTAAAAAGTATAAAAATATTTTAAAGATTATTATATAATACATTATTGACATTTAATAAGACATGACAATAATGGATAAACATGATACAGATAGGCCTCGATTAGCGCGACTTAAAAAATTGATACCGTTATTCGGTTACCGCGAGAAAAGATTCGATTAGTGTGAGTTGTAAACACAGATCAGTCTTACTAACAAAGCTCCTTTTATATCAATACACATTTGCAATAATATAATAAATAGTAAAAATATTGATAATGTTGGACAGAGCATAAATAATGGATAGTTACATAATTTGATTTATGGCATACTTTGAATTAAGAATTTAATATTTTAAGTTAAAAGGACCTACTACTTTAAAACTAATTTTGCTTTTCATTATCTAACTAGTAAAGTAGATAATATAAAGCAATTTCTTGTTTCCTTATACAATAAATAGTATGCAGCTTATTTTTTAATATTTGATGCATATTGTCCATTAATATTTGATGCATATTTTTTAAGATGCATGTTACAAAAATAATGTACAGCTTTTATGACACTTTGCTAATATAATGTTTTTCAATTATATTCATGTCTGTTTTATATCTTAAAAGGAAAATTATTTGCAATTAATTACAAAATAATAATAATAGTTTAGAATGATTGCATAACATCCATTTTCATATGTTATTTTTTCTTATTCAACTTCATTATCATCTTATTGTATACAGCCAAAATAATTTTTGATTTATTTAAAATTTAGTTTGCTGTTATGAACATTAATCATATATATTTGTATATATTAGGGAATTTGCACTGTTAATGATGATCAGTATGGCTATTAGCAGTTGATTTTTAGATTCTATATTTTGAGTTTTAAATAAAATATTTATGCACATTTATTTTTCTAATATATTCATATTTCTTCACATCGATATTTATTTTGAGAGATTTTACTTTTGTATAAAGCAATTTTCGTGTATGTTAATTTAAATAACAATTATTTAATTTTTTATTAAATTAAATGAAACCAGATTGTTTTAATTAATATTACTATTAAAATAATTTTAGTATATTTCATTTAT